>JAQQAC010018689.1:37457863-37595905 GCA_029783875.1 Phataginus tricuspis
AAAAAAAACAGCTCTTTGAAAATGCAGCTCTCGCAGGCGTGAGGAGGGAGTGCGGTCCAGCACACTGCCACCTGCTCCTCGTTCCCCTTCAGCAGTGTGGAGGCCCCTGGGCCTTCCTGAAGACCCCGCCCGCCCACCTCTCCTCTCAGTGCCTCCCTTCTCTCCCCATCCCAGATGGCAAATATCAGGTAAGAACTGGATGGTTAGGATGCGGGCAGGGCAGGGAAGAGAGAGGAGGTACCAATAGCACCTCCAGCTTTTCAGCCGTGTCATGTTTAGGGTATTCTGACAGGAGGAATGGGCAAAAGGCAGCGCTGCTCTAGAAGCAGGTTGTGTAGGTTAAAATAGTTTGAACGATCTTAAGAATGTCTTAGAAAAAGATCTCAAGAAAATATGATTTTTCCTCTAAGTCACCCAGGTCCTAGAATAAAAATAAACAAAAGAAAATAAAACAAATCAGCTAAGCTAAGAATTGTAGCAACCAAGACATCAGACACAAAAGTTTTTCCCCTGAACCAATGACTATAATGCTAAATAAAATCATGGACATGCCAGGTCAGCTGCCATGAGCTGCAGGTAGCATTACTTACACAGGAGAAAAATACTACTACAAATGGGACTGGCTTTAAGTGATATTTTTGTTCTTAATTCATACTTTTTTTCCTTCCACCAAATTGTCCAGCCCTTCAATGTACAGGAAAAGTAAATGCTCGGATAACCATAGCACAGTCAACAAACAAAAGGAAAAGCAGACAACCTCTCCTCCTTCCCTTCACTCACTCACCACCCTCTGACAAAATACACACATAATCAGGGAATTTGCAGTAAGAAAAATGGGTCATCACATGCTATTGGCCTATGTAACTTATACATGACAGCTCACAAGAGAAAAACAAAACCATGGTGGGGCTCACTAACCCTTCTGGAGTGGCATTCTTCTAAGCACACCAAACAGCTGCTAGAGGAATCTTTCTCCAGTCTCTCCCTGACTACTGCAGAAACAGGTACTGGTGAGATCCTCTTTCCTCAGTCCAAGCATGTGGTGACAAACCTGGACCATCATGAAGATGAGCACTATGCACATGTCCAACCGCTACGTGAACCACTTGGGCACATTTCTGGGCATATGCCAGAGCAGAGCATAAAGCTTCCACCTGAGGACACTTGCTGCACTAGGATACAATCTAGCATTACCGATTTATTTGCCTGTCAGATAAACTCCACACACATACACACACACACACATACACATTCAGTTATATAAACATCAATACCACAAGAAATGGAAGAGTTAATGTAGACATCAAAAAATTTCTGTATAAATTGCTTTAGTGGAAAGACAAAGCACTTATAAGCATCAAAACATAAAATTAGGCAGATGTTTCTTCTCTCATCGATCTTGTCATCACTTTTGAAAGTTGTCTGTCATCAATCTGACTTGCTTTTATAATGACTGCTGACAGGAATCTTGAATTGTAGTAAATACAGTTGCTATCTCCTTCATTAAATCACTCCCAGGTATAAATACCCATATAAAACATTCAAATAAGGTACCCAACACAAAGCAATGGTAGCTAAATGTATTAGCTGCCCAGTGGAGAGGCAGGGTAGGTCATCACATGCTATTGGCCCAAATCTGATCCAGGATCACTTTTTTAATATTAAATCATAATATTAGAATTAAGATTTGCTCACTTAAGCTTCCATTTACTGGAAGATATATCTCCCCTTTTGTTAACATAAGAAAAAGCTGTGTGTAAATGCTCTAAAAACAATAAAACAAATTAAAGGGCATCTGAAGAGGCACTAGACATTTAAAAAAATTAATTGAAATTTAAGATTTATTTGTGCACTTAAGTGAAAGACAGTCTAGATAATGTTAAGCAGCAATGCAGAGATAAATGCAGTCGCTTCCCAGAATTAGAAACCCTCAGTGCTCAGATAACCCGCGCAGGAAATCACAAAGGCCCACTCTTCCCTCCTCCTCCCATAACTCATGTTCCCAAGCCTTCTCTGCAGACCTCAGCCATGCTTCCCCGGCTGGTGGGCTCTGTTGGGCTGCATGGGGAAATCAGCACCTCCTCCTGACCTTCCATCAGGAGGACGGAAGGAACACTTCTTCTGGTTTGTGGGTTTGTTATCATCCCAGGCTTGTTAATATCATCTCAGACAGTCTACTTTTTTCTAAGTATTTAAGTCAGCCAGTTCTATAAGCTCAGGTCACAGCTGCCCAGTGAGTAAGAAGCACCTAAGAACAAATGACCTCAAAGTTTTAAAGTGAAACTGGGCTTAAGACAGAGTCCTCAACCTCAACACGTTCCACTGCCTTGAAAACCTGCAGACTTTCCACAATTTCATCTGCTTCCTCATCTTCTATTTGAATCTGCTTTCCTTCAGGAAAAATGTTTTTCTTTTTTTTTTGTTACCATAATTATAGCTATCATCTCTCTTATTTTCACTGTAAATGTGTCTTGTAGTTACATAAGAGTTAAACAGATTGTTGAAGGCCAGTCAAGGACCTAATCACCATTGATAGAGTTTTCCCCCTATGGTGGTAAAAACGCTGGTCCAAGTGCCAAATAACTTAATAACAAATGAATTTTTGGAACACAACCTGTTTCATAACTTGGGGACTTCTTGCAATGAAGTAAGAACTAGTGGATAGTAAAGAACAATTTGAACTCTTGACTTTGCCTTTATGTAAAGTCAGTCACATAAGCTTTCTGTGATGCAGTTTCTTTAATCATTAAATAAATAAATAAATAATCAAGGGAACGATCAAATTAGCTTAATAAATAAGCTGAATTATAAGTAAAAAAAGTAAAAAGGGAAAACATAAAAAACTGTTCTAAGAAATACTTATAGATTAAGTTCAGTGGACGTATCTGTATAGGAATTCAGGAGAATAGCAAAATTTGATCTCAAGTGTTGACCCTAAGGCCATACAGAGAAAGATCTTATTTCTTCAGAAGTGAGACAAAGAGAAAAAAAGTTTGGACTGAGCATAGGATAGAGGATAGAGAGAACTAACAGGAAAGGACATGAGATACAGGAGGAATCAACATAATAAAAAGGAACTAATGTGATAAATATAACCCTATATGATTATAAGTGCCATGATAACAGTATTTATGGTAGAAGTTTAAAATAAGTTTTGGATCAAGTATAATAAACAACTGTAAAAGTTGGCTATGTTGAAACCCCAGGCTGATAACACACAGGGACTGACAAACCTTAAAGCTCTTTTTGAGGCACTGGCATAAGGTGTGAATGGGGCCCCCATGGCCAGGTATTTTAGTGTATTCCATTGTTCATGAATATAATATGCCAATATCAATACATTAAAAGCAACTAATCTCACTCCCCTTATTTCACTTCCATTAGCCTTTTTATTTCCTAAGTTCTTTAGCAGTTTGGGGGCTATAAGCCCTTTGGCCAAGGACCATCTTTTGATTATATTTTAAATTTTAAGTTTTTATTTTTGAGTCTCACTTCTTCACATGTATTAATCAAGATAATAATAATGTTCATCTCATAAGATAACTACTGTAAGAATGTAAAAATATTTTGAGCACCATAAAGTGCTTTGAAGAAAAGGGAAAGCTTCTAAACTCATTTTATGAGATCAGTATTGACCTAATACCAAAACTGGATAAAGACAACACAAGAAAAGAAATTTACAAGCCAACATCCCTAATGAACACAGAGGCAAAAATCCTCATAAAAATATTAACAAACTGAAATCAACACTACATTAAAATGATCATACACCATGGTCATGGGATTTATTCCAGGAATGCAAGGATGGTTGAACACCCACAAACCAACCACTATGATATACCACCTTAACAAAATGAAGGATAAAAAGCATATGACCATCTCAATAATGCAGAAAAAGCATCTAAGAAAATTCAATGTCCATTTATGATACCAACTCTCAACAAAGTGGGTAGAGGGAACATATCTCAACATAATAAAGGCCATATATAATAACACAACAGCTAATATTATACTCAATGGTGAAAAGCTGACAGCTTCTCCTAATGTCAGGAGTAAGACAAGGATACCCATGCTCATCACTTTTATTCAAATTATTATTGGAAGTCCTAGCCACAGCAATTAGGCAAAAAAAAAGAAATAAAAGGTATCCAAAACAGAAAGGAAGAATTAAAAGTGTCACTATTTGTAGATAACATACTACATAAAGAAAACCCTACAACTTCACAAAAAATCTGTTAGAACAAACAAGTTCAGTAAAGTTGCAGGATACAACATCAATAGACAAAGCCATAAAGTGCCACATAGCATTAATGTTTGATTGATCAAGTGATGAAAATATTAAAAGATAAAGAATGGTGCTTTCCCAGTGATTCAAGATAGCGAGTGAGAGGTGAGACAGTGAACTCCTCCAAAAACCACAGATAGTGTGAAAATATAATTATTACAACTAACCCTAAAACAGCAACAGGAAGGAAGGCCGCACCAGACTGCAAACAGACCTCACAAACAGAGCAGACCTCACAAAACAGGGTAATGTACCAAAGCCTTAATCCGGAGGAACCCAAGCCCTTCTTCCACCCCAGCTCACAGGCAGGAGGAAGAGAAACAGAGTGGGGGAGGGGGTAGAAGACTGGGACTGCTGAACACCTAGTGTTGTGCCCAAGTCGGGAGTCCCCGAGAGACCACCAAGGAGCCGATTCCGATGCAAACACGAAAGGGTAATTTATTTCAAGCTTGAGCTTGGACCCACAACCTTCACTAACGCAGTGGGTCAGGAATGTGAGCCCCGAGCCCGGGGCAGACAAAGCTTTTATGCATTACAAGGTGTAGGAAGAAAGGAACTGGCACCTGGCCTGTGTTGATTGGATGATTTAAAGTAAGGGTGGCTTGTACATTCTTTATTGGTTGAGTCCGGCTGGTGCTAAGCTGCCGGCTGATGTAACATGTAAGGTATGTTATCTTTAAGGGACAGGAGCGTCTGGACCTTGAGTGTTTGGACCTTGAGGTCGTTGCTAGGGAACTATCTGGGGTGAGGGTTACTGGAACAATGGGTGGTTTTTCCAGTAACTGGAACAAAGTTTTCTTAGAACTAGGTCGGGGTTGAGGCTTCTTTCTTAAGATGGCCTTTTTAAAATGGAGTTTCTCCTGCTCTCACACTAGCCCTGGAGATCTGCTTTGTGAGTAGAAACCTACATTGTGTGGTGCTCTGGAGGATGGGGAGCTGGGAACAGTGGAGTGCTTGAGAGACAGATTCTGGCCACTCTGGGACAGGAGAAAGGCAGGCAAAGCCTCTGAGAGGCTTCCTAGCAGCAAGAGGGCTGCTGAAGGGCCGGGGTCTGCATAGAGCTGGCTATGTGGGAGAAGGGATAGAGGGACAAGGTTGTCTGGGAGCACTCTGCCAAGCAGGTTAGGAACATTGAAGAGCTTCAGGTGCTCCAATCCTCTGCCTGCCTACACAGTTCCGAGGCCCCCTACTGTGATATGCAGCCTGCAAAGCCTTCCTCCTGGCCTTACGGCATAGGCTCGCAAACCGGCAGTTACTGCTCTGGAATGAGGCCAGCCAGAGGGAGGCCCCACCTACAACAGCTAGAGAGGCCAAGCACAGAGGCTTCCCCCTGTGTACTTGGACCACTGGCAATGGTATGGGAGACAGGCAGGGCAGACAGGAATCAGGAAAATGATTGTTCCTCCCTCCAGGCACGAGCTCCACTCCCCTAGGATGCCCAAACTCACTCTAGGGGCTGAGCAGCTCCAGAGACAGGAGCTTGTGGGCAATAGAGGAAACCACACCAAAATATGAAATGTCAAAAGAACATGGTTCTGAGCAAAATCTCACAAACCCCAGAAAAAAGGCCAAATGAAACTGAACTCACCAATCTTCAAAAAAAAGAAAGTCACAAGAGACAAAGAAGGACATTACATAATGATAAAGAGGTCAGTCCAACAAGAGGATATAACTATTATAAGTAGCTAGGCACCCAACACAGGATCACCTACATAATGTGAAACAAATACTAATAGAATAAAAGGGGTAAACAGAATGCAATGCATTCATTTGAGGAGACTTCAACACACCACTCACTCCAAAGGACAGATCAACCAGACAGAAAATAAGTAAGGAGACAGAGGCACTGAACAACACATTAGAACATATGGACCTAACAGACATCTATAGAACTCTACACCAAAAGCAGCAGAATACACATTCTTCTCAAGTGTACATGGAACATTTTCAAGAATAGATCATACACTAGGCCACAAAAAGAGCCTCAGTAAATTAAGAAAGATTGAAATTGTATCAACCAGCTACTCAGATCACAAAGGTATGAAACTAGAAATAAATTACTCAAAGAAAATGAAAAAGCCCACAAAAACATGGAGGCTTAATAACATGCTTCTAAATAATCAGTGGATCAATGACCAAATAAAAACAGAGATCAAGCAATATATGGAGACAAATGACAACAAAAATTCAACAAAGCAAAATCTGTGGGATGCAGCAAAGGCTGTGCTAAGAGGGAAATATACTGCAATACAGGCCTACCTCAGGAAAGAAGAACAATCCCAAATGAATACTCTAAACTCACAATTAGTGAAACTAGAAAAGGAAGAACAAAGGAGGCCCAAAGTCAGTAGAAGGAGGGACATAATGAAGATTAAGCAGAAATAAATAAAATTGAGAAGAATAAAACAATAGAAAGAATCAATGAAAGCAGGAGCTGGTTCTTCAAGAAAATAAGCAAAATACATAACCCCCTAGCCTGACTTATGAAGAAAAAAAGAGAGTCTACACACATAAACAGAATCAGAAATGAGAAAGGAAAAATCACTACACACACCACAGAAATACAAGGAATTATGACAGAATACAATGAAAAATTATATGGTAACAACTGGATAACCTAGAAGAAATGGAAATATTTCTAGGAAAACACAACCTACCAAGGCTGACCCAAGAAGAAACAGAAGCTCTAAATAGACCAATTATGACCAAAGAAATTAAATTGGTAATCAAAAAACTACCTAAGAATAAAACTACTGGACCAGATGGTTTCACTGCTGAATTTTACCAAAAACGTAGTGAAGACCTAATACTCATCCTACTTAGTTTTACAAAAAGTAGAAGAGGAGGGAATACACCCAAACTCATTCTACGAGGCCAACATCACTCTAATACCAAAACCAGGCAAAAACACCACAAAAGAAGAAAATTACAGACCAACATCCCTGATAAACATAGATGCAAAAATACTCAACAAAACATTAGCAAACCGAATTCAAAAATACATCAAAGAGATCATCCATCATGATCAAGTGGGATTCATACCAGGGAGGCAAGGATGGTAAAACATTTGAAAATCCATCAACATCATCCACTACATAAGCAAAAGGACAAAAACTACATGATCATCTCCATAGATGCTGAAAAGGAATTGGACAAAATTCAACATTAATTCATAACAAAAGTCTTAACAAAATGGGTATAGAGGGAATGTACCTCAACATAATAAAGGCCATATATGACAAACACACAGCCAACATTATACTTAACAGCGAGAAGCTGAAAGCTTTTCCTTTAAGATTGGGAACAAGACAAGGATGCCCGCTCTCCCCACTTTTATTTTCAACATAGTTCTAGAGGTTCAAGCCATGGCAATCAGACAACACAAAGAAATAAAAGGCATCCAGATTGGCAAGGAAGAACTCAAACTGTCCCTGTTTGCAGATGACATGATATTGTACATGAAAAATCTGAAAGAATCTACTCCAAAACTACTAGATCTAATATCTGAATTCAGTAAAGTTGAGGGATACAAAATTAATACACAGAAATTTGTTGCATTTCTATACACAAACAGTGCACTAGCAGAAAGAGAAATCAGGAATACAATTCCATTCACAACTGCAACCAAAAGAATAAAATTCCTAGGAATAAACCTAACCAAGGAAGTGAAAGACTTATACTCTGAAAACAACAAGACACTCATGAGAGAAATTAAAGAAGAAACCAATAAATGGAAACACATTCTGTGCTCATGGATAGGAAGAATTAATATTGTCAAAAGGGCCATCCTGCCTAAAGCAATCTACATATTCAGTGCAATCCCTATCAAAATCCCAACAGCATTCTTCAATGAACTGGTATAAATAGTTCTAAAATTCATATGGAACCACAAAAGACCCCGAATAGCCAAAGCAATCCTGGGAAGGAAGAATAAAGTGGGGGGAATTATGCTCCCTGACTTCAAGCTCTACTACAAAGCTACAGTAATCAAGACAATTTGGTACTGGCACAAGAACAGACCCATAGACTAATGGAACAGACTAGAGAGCCCAGATATAAACCCAAGCATATATGGTCAATTAATATATGATAAAGGAGCCATGGATATACAATGGGGAAATGACAGTCTCTTCAACAGCTGGTGATAGCAAAACTGGACAGCTACATGTAAGAGAATGAAACTGGATTATTGCCTAATCCCATATACAAAAGTAAACACAAAATGGATCAAAGACCTGAATGTAAGTCATGAAACCATAAAACTCTTAGAAAAAAACATAGGCAAAAATATCATGGACATAAATATCAGCAACTTCTTCATGAACCTATCTCCCAGGCAAGGGAAACAAAAGCAAAATGAACAAGTAGGACTATATCAAACTAAAAAGCTTCTGTACAGTGAAGGACATCATCAATAGAAAAAAATGACACCCGACAATATGGGAGAATATATTCCTAAATAACATATCCGATAAGGAGTTGACACCCAAATTATATAAAGAGCTCACGCACCTCAACAAACAAAAAGCAAATAAGCCAATTAAAAAATGGGCAGAGGATCAGAACAGACACTTCTCCGAAGAAGAAATTCAGATGGCCAACAGGCACATGAAAAGATGCTCCACATTGCTAATCATCAGAGAAATGTAAATTAAAACCACAATGAGATATCACCTCACACCAGTTAGGATGGCCACCATCCAAAAAACAAACAACAAATGTTGGCGTGGTTGTGGAGAAAGGGGAACCCTCCTACACTGCTAGTGGGAATGCAAATTAGTTCAACCACTGTGGAAAGCAGTATGGAGGTTCCTCAAAAAACTCAAAATAGAAATACCATTTGACCCAGGAATTCCACTCCTAGGAATTTACCCTAAGAATGCAGGAGCCCAGTTTCAGAAAGACAGATGCACCCCTATGTTTATCGCAGGACTATTTACAATAGCCAAGAAATGGAAGCAACCTAAGTGTCTATCAGTAGACGAATGGATAAAGAAGAGGTGGTACATACACACAATGGAATGTTATTCAGCCATAAGAAGAAAACAAATCCTACCATTTGCAACAACATGGATGGAGCTAGAGGATATTTTGCTCAGTGAAATAAGCCAGGCGGAGGAAGACAAGTATCAAATAATTTCACTCATCTGTGGAGTAGAAGAACAAATTAAAAACTGAAGGAACAAAACAGCACCAGACTCACAAAACCCAAGAATGGACTAACAGTTACCAAAGCTAAAGGGATTGGGGAGGATAGGTGAGAAAGAGGGATAAGGGGGAAAAAGGGGCATTACGATTAGCACACATAATGTAGCTGGAGGGGGGATATGAGGAAGGCAGTATAACACAGAGAAGGCAAGTAGTGATCCTATAGCATCTTACTATGCTGATGGACAATCACTGTAATGGGGTATGTGGTGGGGACTTGATAATAGGGGGAGCCTAGTAACCATGATATTGCTCATGTAATTGTATATTAATAATAGCAAAAAAAAAGAATATGCTTTACAGTGGCAGCTGAGACATCTGTGACTTACAGGACATGGCAAGGGCAGGTCTGAGTTTGAAAGCTGACTCTACTAGTTACTAACTCTGAGAACCTGGGTCAAGTTCTTATACTCCTACAGTCTTCGTTCTTCTCAGAGTTAAGTATATTTTACATGCAAATTGGTGCAACCTTCTAAGAAAGTAACATGGCACTACTAATCAAAATTTGAAATACCCTCATCCTCTGACCCACAAACTCCTAGGAACTTATGTTTCCAATATACTTAAACAATGTATGAAGATAAATGTATGGATAAAGATGATGACGGTACTACTGTTTGTGCTAGTGAAAACTGGGAGCCGTCTAAACTACAATCAATAGAAGACTTAAATTCTGTCATGTTCATACCCTGGGCATTCTGCACAATAAAAAAGAATGAGTGAGGAGAGGGGCCCAAGATGGCGGCGTGAGCAGGGCGGTGGAAATCTCCTCCCAAAACCATATATATTTCTGAAAATACAACAAATACAAGTATTCCGAAGAGAGACCAGAAGATACAGTACAACAGCCAGGCTACATCTACATCTGCAAGAACTCAGCGCCTTACGAAGCAGGTAAGATAAAAAGCTGTGACCCAGCGGGACCCGAGCACTCCCCCACCCCAGCTCACTGCCGGGAGAAAAAGAATCAGAGTGGGGAGGAAGTGGAAGCACAGGACTGCTAAATAGCCAGCCCTGGTGATCTGCACCTGGAGCACAGACACACATCGCATGGTGTACTGGAGATTAGAGAAACAGAAGGGCAGGATCCGAGACGAAGACTGCAAGTGGGTCCCCACAGCTGGCTCCCCTGGGACAAAAGAAAAGCAGGTGCTTTTTTAAGTCTTAAAGAGGCAAGGGCCCAACAGCTGAACAAAATCGTCATAGCACACTCAGCCTAGCAGGCTGGGAATCTTGAGGAATTTCGTGCCCCCTAACCAGCTGCTGGGTAAAGCAGCCCTGCCGAAGCCCCTCACAGAGATAAACATGCTGCCCTTCGTTCCCCCCGGCTGGTGCTGCAAATGGACCAGTGAATCTGCCACAGCTGCGAAACACTGGGAGAGCGGCCCGGCCCACAGCAACCACACAGAATCTCGTCCCGGCGGGCACGCAGCTAACCGGGAAGGGCTGTGGAAGCCAGAGCAAGGTATAGAAGGCACCAACGGGCGACAGACTTCCTGCAGAATGGACCCGGCGTGGCTGCAACTCCCCACAGTGCTCTAGGCTAGCCTGAGGGTGGCCTTTCACACGCAGCTCAGGGGATTATCCCAGAGACTGCCTTCTGGTGTGCGGGTAACTAGCACAAGCTGTGGAAGCCAGATCAAGGTACGGAAGGTGCAAAGAGGCGCCACATTGCTGCAGAACGCACCTGGCATAGCTGCAACCCCCTGCAGTGCCTGAGGGCGGCCCTGCCCACGGCAGCTGAGGGGATTATCCCAGAGACTGACTCCTGGTGTGCGGGTAACCTGCACAGGTTGTGGAAGCCAGAGCTAGGTCCAGAGGGTGCGAAGGGGCACCAGACTTGCTGCAGAATGCACCCTGCATGGCTGCAACCCCCTGCAGTGCTCTAGGCTAGCCTGAGGGAGGCCCTGCCCATGGAAACTCAGGGGATTATCCCAGAGACTGCCTCCCGGTATGCGGGTAACCGGCACAGGCTGAGAAGGGCAAGGAGAACACCAAGCAGGAAGGGACTTTGCTCTCCCAGCTGACACAAGTGTCACCTGCCTGTGACTACTTCTATTGTCATGAAAAGACAGAAGAATCTGGTCCAGTCAAAAATCACCCAAACAACTCCAGAGAGGGCCTGGTAGGATAGATTTAAACAAACTTCTTGAAACAGAATTCAGAATAAAAGTCATAAACATGCTGATGGACCTACAGAGAAATATGCAAGAGATAAAGGATGAAGTCAGGAGGGACATTAAAGAAATGAAATAATTGACAGTAAATTCAAAAAGAATCATCAGGTGCAAGAGACAGTTAATGGAATAGAAATCAGAGAACAGGAGTAGAGAGAAGCTGAGGTAGAGAGAGATAAAGGATCTCTAGGAATGAAAGAATATTAAAAGAACTGTGTGACCAATCCAAATGGAACAATATTCGCATTATAGGAGTGCCAGAAGAAGAAGAGAGAGAAAAAGGGATAGAAAGTGTCTGTGAAGACATAATTAATGAAAACTTCTCTAAGCTGGGAAAGGAAATAGTTTCTAAGACCATGGAAGCCCACAGATCTCCAAACACAATGGACCCAAGGAAGACAACACCAACACATATAATAATTAAAATGGCAAAGATCAAAGACAAGGACAGAGTATTAAAGGCAGCCAGAGAGAGAGAAAAGATCACCTACAAAGGAAAACCCATCAAGTTATCATCAGACTTCTCAACAGAAACTTTACAGACCAGAAGAGAAAGGCATGATATATTTAACACAATGAAACAGAAGGGCCTTGAACCAAGAATATTGTATCCAGCACAATTATCATTTAAATTAAAGGGAGGGATTAAACAATTCCCAGACAAGAAAAAGTTGAGGGAATTTGTCTCCCACAAACCACCTCTACAGGATATTTTAAAGAGACTGCTCTAGATGGAAGCACTCCTAAGGCTAAACAGATGTCACCAGAGAAAATAAAATCATAGCAAAGAGAGAAGACCATTCAAATATTAACTAAAGGCAAAAAATAAAACCAACTATCCACAAAAATAATCAAACGAAATGCAAAAGAGTACAGAATAAAACACCTAACATATAAAGAATGGAGGAGGAAGAATAAGAAGGGAGAGAAATAAAGAATCATCAGACTGTGTTTATAATAGCTTAACAAGAGAGTTAAGTTAGATTGTTAGATAGTAAAGAAGTTACCCTTGAACCGTGGGTAACCACGAGTCTAAAGCTGGCAATGGCAATAAGTACATATCTATTGATAATCACCTTAAATGTAAATGGCCTGAATGCACCAATCAAAAGACACAGAGAAATAGAATGAATAAAAAAGCAAGACTCATCTATACGCTGCTTACAAGAGACTTACCTCAAACCCAAAGATATACAGACTAAAAGTGAAGGGATGAAAAAAGATATTTCATGCAAACAACAGGGAGAAAAAAGGTGTTGCAGTACTTGTATCAGACAAAATAGACTTCAAAACAAAGAAAGTAGGAAGAGATAAAGAAGGACATTACAAACTGATAAAGGGGTCAGTCCAACAAGAGGATATAACCATTATAAATATATATGCACCCAATACAGGAGCGCCGACATATGTGAAACAAATACTAACAGAATTAAAGGAGGAAATAGAAAGCAATGCATTCATTTTAGGAGACTTCAACACACCACTCACTCCAAAGGACAGATCAACCAGACAGAAAATAAGTAAGGACACAGAGGTACTGAACAATACAATAGAACAGATGGATCTAACAGACATCTACAGAACTATACACTACACCCAAAAGCAGCAGGATACACATTCTTCTCAAGTGCACATGGAACATTTTCCAGAGTAGACCACATACTAGGCCACAAAAAGAGCCTCAGTAAATTCGAAAAGATTGAAATTCTACCAACCAACTTATCAGATCACAAAGGTATAAAACTAGAAATAAATTGTATAAAGAAAACAAAAAGGCTCACAAACACATGGAGACTTAACAACATGCACCTAAATAATCAATGGATCAATGACCAAATTAAAACAGAGATCAAACAATATATGGAGACAAATGACAACAACAGCACAAAGCCCCAGCTTCTGCGGAACGCAGCAAAGGCAGATCTAAGAGGAAAGTATACTGCAATCTAGGCCTATTTAAAGAAGGAAGAACAATCCCAAATGAATAGTCTAAAGACACAATTATTGAAATTGGAAAAGAAGAACAAATAAGGCCCAAAGTCACCAGAAGAAGGGACATAATAAGAATCAGAGAAGAAATGAACAAAATTGAGAAGAGTAAAACAATAGAAAAAAATCAGTGAAACCAAGAGTGGGTTTTTTGAAAAAATAAACAAAATAGATAAATCCAAGTCAGACTTATTAAGAGAAAAAGAGAATTCTATACACATAAACAGAATCAGAAATGAGAAAGTAAAAATCATGATGGACCCCACAGAAATACAAAGAATTATTAGAGAATACTATGAAAATCTATATGCTAACAAGCTGGAAAACCTAGAAAAAATGGACAACTTCTTAGAAAAATACGACCTACCAAGACTGAACAAGGAAGAAACAGAAAATCTAAACAGCCCAATTACCAGCAACGAAATTGAATCAGTAATCAAAACACCAAGAACAAACCCCCGGACCAAATGGATTCATCGCTGAATTTTATCAGACATATAGAGAAGAAATAATACCCATTCACCTTAAAGTCTTCCAAAAAATAGAAGAGAAGGCTATACTTCCAAACTCATTCTATGAAGCCAGCATCATTCTAATACCAAAACCAGGCAATTATCTCACCAAAAAAGAAAATTACAGACCAATATCCCTGATGAACGTAGATGCAAAAATACTGAACAAAATATTAGCAAACTGAATTAAAAAATACATCAAGAGGATCATACCTCATGATCAAGTGGGATTCATCTCAGAGATGCAAGGATGGTACAACGTTCGAAAATTTATCAACATCATCCACCACATCAACAAAAAGAACAACAAAAACCACATGATTTTCTCCATAGATGCTGAAAAAGCATTCGACAAAATTCAACATCCATTCATGATAAAAACTCTCAACAAAATGGGTATAGAGGCCAAGTACAACAACATAATAAAGGCCATATATGACAAACCCACAGCTAACATCATACTTAACAGCGAGAAGCTGAAAGCTTTTCACCAAAGATTGGGAACAAGACAGGGATGCCCACTCTCCCCACTGTTATTCAACATTGTACTGGAGGTCCTTGCCACGGCAATCAGACAACACAAAGAAATACAAGGCATCCAGATTGGTAAAGAAGAAGTCAAACTGTCACTATTTGCAGATGACATGATATTGTACATAAAAAACCCTAAAGACTCCACTCAAATACTACTAGAACTAATATCTGAATTCAGCAAAGTTGCAGGATACAAAATTAACACACAGAAATCTGTTGCTTTCCTATACACTAACGATGAACTAACAGAAAGAGAAATCAGGAACACAATTCCATTCACAATTGCATCAAAAAGAATAAAATACCTAGCAATAAACCTAACCAAGGAAGTGAAAGACCTGTACTCTGAAAACTACAAGACACTCCTAAGAGAAATTAAAGAGGACACTAACAAATGGAAATTGATCCCTTGCTCTTGGCTACGAAGAATAAATATTGTCAAAATGGCTATACTACCTAACACCACCTAAAGATTCAATGCAATACCTATCAAAATACGAAGAGCATTCTTCAATGAACTGGAACAATAATTCTAAAATTCATATGGAACCACAATAAGACCCTGAATAGCCAAAGCAATCCTGAGAAGAAGGAATAAAACAGAGTGAATTATGCTCCCTGACTTCAAGTTCTACTACAAAGCCACAGTAATCAAGACAATTTGATACTGGCACAAGAACAGAACCACAGAACAGTGGAATAGAATAGAGAGTCCATATATTAACCCAAACATATGTGGTCAGCTAATATATGATAAAGGAGCCATGGATATACAATGGGGAAATGACAGCCTCTTCAACAGCTAGTGTTGGCAAAACTGGACAGCTACATGTAAGAGAATGAAACTGGACTACTGTCTAACCCCATACACAAAAGTAAATTTGAAATGGATCAAAGACCTGAATGTAAGTCATGAAACCATAAAACTCTTAGAAAAAAACTGGGAAAAATCTCTTGGACATAAACATGAGCAACTTCTTCATGAACATATCTCCCTGGGCAACGAAAACAAAAACAAAAATGAACAAGTGGGACTATATCAAGCTGAAAAGCTTCTGTACCGCAAAGGACACCATCAGTGGAACTAAAAGATATCCTACTGTATGGGAGAATATATTCATAAATGACATATCCGATAAGGGTTGACATCCAAAATATAAAGAGCTCACGCACCTCAACAAACAAAAAGCAAATAACCAAATTAAAAAATGGACAGAGGATCTGAACAGACACTTCTCTGAAGAAGAAATTCAGATGGCCAACAGGCATATGAGAGAAAGTTCCACATCACTAATCATCAGAGAAATGCAAATTAAAACCACAGTGAGATATCACCTCATACCAGTAAGGATGGCCACCATCCAAAACACAAACAACTACAATGTTGGCAAGGATGTGGAGAAAAGGGAACCCTCCTACACTGCTGGTGGGAATGCAAATTAGTACAGCCATTGTGGGAAGCAGTATGGAGGTTCCTCAAAAAACTCAAAATAGAAATACCATTTGACCCAGGAATTCCACTCCTAGGAATTTACCCTAAGAATGCAGCAGCTCAGTTTGAAAAAGACATGTGCCCCCCTATGTTTATCGCAGCACTATTTACAATAGTCGAGAAATGGAAGCAACCTATGTGTCCATCAGTAGATGAATGGATAAAGAAGATGTGGTACATATACACAATGGAATATTATTCAGCCATAAGAAGAAAACAAATCCAGACATTTGCAACAACATGGATGGAGCTAGACGGTATTATGCTCAGTGAAATAAGCCAGGCAGAAAAAGACAAGTATCAAATGATTTCACTCATATGTGGAGTATAAGAACAAAGAAAAAACTGAAGGAATAAAACAGCAGCAGACTCACAGAACCCAAGAATAGACTAACAGTTACCAAAGGGAAAGCGAGTGGGGAGGATGGGTGGGAAGAGAGCAACAAGGGGGGAAAAGCAGCATTATGATTAGCAGACATAATGTAGGGGAGTGGATGGGGAGGGCTGTAGAACTCAGAGAAGACAAGTAGTGATTCTATAGCATCTGGCTACGCTGATGGATAGTGACTGTAATGGGGTTGGTGGGGGGGGGGATGACTTTATGATGTGGGGAGTCTAGTAACCATAATGTTGCACATGTAATTGTAGATTAATGATACCAAAAATAAAAAAAAAAGAATGAGTGAGCAGCATATATTACAATGGAAAGAAGTCCAAAGTGCAGCTTTACAGGTAAATAAAACCTAGCTGTAGAACAGCTTATATGGTAAGAATCAATTTTTTAAAGGGGAGTGGGGATACACATATATGTTTAGGATATCCATACATAAATTCTAGAAGGACATAAGAAAATGCTAATATTGTTTCCTGCTAGAGACTTGAACTGGGCCATGTGGAAGAGTGGAAAAGACTCTTTACATTTTACTTTCTGTACTGTTTGCTACTTTTACTATAAGTGTATCTTGTTTATAGCAATAAAATATTAATAAAACAACATATAAAGTCTCTAGCACAGTCTAATAATGAACGAAAGGTAATTATCATTAAAATGCAAGAGCAGAAGCAAACCTATTTTACCTTAACAGATAACTAGGTCTATTCACGGGTGCATTTAAAATTGTTTGTCTTCCGATACATATTCTGCTTGTTACAATAACACCCTACACAATATATCAAATAGTTGGATAAAGCAGTAAATGAAAATGGAGCCAAGGAGCAAGAACTGATGAATACAAACTATTGAGAAAAAAGGTTTTAATTCTATCTTACCTCAGAGCTTCCAAAGTTTTGGAAACATAAATGATTATTTGTTGGACCAAAGCTATCTATAAACCAAAGGTATCATGACTGGTACATAGGCAGTAAGCAGACACTACAGAGAAGAAATAGATATTTTAATCATGTTGGAATGCAGAGAAAAAAGTCATCAGAGTTCATGTGATTAGAGCATTCAAAACAATTACATCCTCCTTTGGTTTGGGACTCAAGAAAGTTACACCTATAAAAAATAAGGAAGTTACCATACTTCAAAGATGAAAAGTAGTTTATCTCATTGAAAATGCTATTGTTAGGATCTGTTTGAGTTACAGAAATTTTACTCATCAACATATATACCAAAATATGTTACTGATACACAATGAACCAAAGGATGCAGTCAGACTACTTTGGTGGCAACCAGGGTACAAACACATCGGAAGAGTGTTAGGAAAGCCTCATAGCAGCTAGTTGGAATTGAAACCTCATGGCTGGCATGGCCAGAAAGCTGTCAAGGTAAAATCTAAATGTGATGTTGAGGAGAATCCACACACCTGTCCCAGGTACTACAGTAACCACTCCGCAAAGCCGTCGCTGCCCTGAACAAATGCAGGGCTCGATCGCCTGAGGGGACGTGGTCTTCGTCCTCATCGCAGTTGCAGTGGCATCCCTCTTTGGTATTTCCAAAGCGCTTTCACGCACACGGTCTCACCTGAGCTGACCCTCCTAAAAGCCATCAGAAAAACAGCTGTGCAGCAGCACCCCTCCAGTTTGCCAAGAAAACTTGAGACATAGAGAGTCTCAAACAGTAAGTCTAGGAAGCCCCATGCCAAGATTTTGAGGATCTAAACGACATCCCATAAGCTCCCGTAACCTGTTCTAGAATAATCCTCCGCTTCATCAGATTCACAACACCAAACTTAACAATGAACAGCAAAACTGGATCACCAGTAAGATCCCACACCGTAGCCAATCATCTTTTTCAGAAGAATGATGCTCCTTTTAGCATCACTAACAGAGAACACAGTACCCCACACACCAGCTCCTCAAACACAAGAATCCCTTGGGAATGTTGCTGAAACACAGACTCGGATGCAGAGTCCGTCCGGCGCAGGGCAGCAGCTCCCAGCAGCGGGCCCACACAGGGAACACGCGTGCAGCAAGGCAAAACCAGCAAGTGGGTGGAGAGGCTACAGAGAATTAGGCCTCAGCAATGGCAAAATGAAGCACAATTAAAGTAGAATGGGTCGAAGAAGCAGAAACAGTGCCAGAGAAATACAGGTCTGTTCTGATTAAGGCAGAGAAGTAACAGAGGGGCTGGTTGATAACCAAATGTAATTATGGTTTATTTCACGACTTCTAAATTGTTATGTGCATAGAAATAACCACCAGTCAGATTTTAACCTTTCTAATGCAACTTATATATATGGACCGAAGCACCTCACCCAGTTAGCTGGGTGAGACAATCTTTCTTCTCTTCAGTGGTACCAGATATTAGAAGATGGCTTAGTGAAGATATCTGAAGTCTGTTTTCACAGCAGGTGTAAAGGGAGTCTAGGAAGGACCTGTGGTCATTATTTACCAAATCCATTTTAATACAAAACAGTTCTTTAAAGTTCCTTATGCTCACCTGAAATGATGGCCTCATTTCTGACCTCTGGTACCAAGCTGACCTATTTAGTGCTATGGCCAGAGACTACACAGATTCTCTAAATGCACCAGAGAAATGGACAAAGACTTGCATGTTAGGCATCTTCGGCAGCAGGGCTGGTAAAGCTGGGTGGTGGGACATCACCAAGGTTTTGTATATAGGAATATTTTCCCCTCAAAGGGCTATTAAAAATGTTTCATCATCTCACTATGTCAAGTACATTCCTCACAATACCTCTATGAAGACATTGTTAAACCCATTTTAGAGAAAACTGAGGGTCAAAAGTATTAAAGGATAATTAATCCAAATCATATGATTAGGAAGCATTCTCAGACCAGGACGCAGGATGCCTCTAAAAGTAAGGCTTTTCCACTGCCTCCCGGTGCCTCCTGGGCAGTGCCCAGGTCAACTAGCTCTCACAGGACAACTAGAAGCTACTAAGAGCAAATTCAGTCTGGAAGTCCATGTGAAAAATAGCCTCTGAGTTCAGGCTTTCCCAGGGTGGCTTCAGAGGCATCCCACTGACTTAAGAAGTGCTGTCCGCTCATTTACTGCATGTGGCAAACCTGAAAAGCAAGGTGGCGGGCTGATCTTTGTTGTCATGTAGTATCTGGACTATTTCAAAATAATGTAATTGTGACCTGACAACAAAATCTGTATTTTTAGCCAAGGAGTCAGGCACTTGTAAGGAACTAAAAACAATGGACTTAAATAAGGAAATATAATCTTCCCCCTTCTGAGACAAACTAAATTTTCTTACTTTTCTTCGGGTTCATGAATATTCTGCCATTAAACTTTCCTTCAACAACAATACTTTGTAACATCTTCCCCCCATCACCTGTAAGCATCTCATACATTGCGAAGAACAGCAAAGAAATGAGGTATCATTGTTTTCATTCTCCTTACACATAAGTGGCAGCAAATCAGAAGCCACTTTCTCAAAGAACAATCGTATACACCTGATTATCTCTACCCTAAACAGCCATCCCAGGGGCCCACCAGGTGCTGGTGTGCCCACCCCGCACTGTGAGAAGCAAATTGCTCATGTCTAGGAAACCAGAAAGTGACAGATTACTGTTCTTTTATATAGAAAACTTACTGTGTGCCCATTAAATTTATATTATCAAGAAGGAAGCTTTAACTTATGATAATAAACACCATTTCTGCAAATGAAATATACCTAATATTTTTATATAACCTCTGTTAATATGATTATATACATGGTATATATTGATAAAGGCATTGATAAAGATAAACTGTAAATGTTTTGTTTTCATTTTTACAAAAAACTGTTCATGGTATTTACAAACAGCTTAATGATATAGAAAAAAAATTTAATGGCCTGATAAATTCCTCCCCATCCCCAGATTTGCAACAAAATGTAAAAGTTAAATAACTGTAGAAAGATATCATAGGAAATCTGAAAACCCTGAATTTGGAAAGCAGTCTACAGTGAGGTTATCAAAGGTTATCAAAGCGAGATTTACACTCATGGGGGTGAGTGATCAGACTTCCAGGGCTGTGCAAACACCAATCTCATTTTTCTCTTTTGTTTTAGCCCAAGGCACCTTTGGTAACAGATCTACATCAGAAGAGAAATGTAGGTGCAAAATAAGGTTTATCTTTTACAGTCCGGGATAAATGATAGTCAGTAACACCCTCTTTTTAGCATAAACACCTATCTTCCTAAATACTTCAAGAGTACTATCACTGTACTGAAGTTATTAAAGCAGTTTTCAGAAATCTCTTTTCCAAAGTCATCCACAAAAATTATAATTCACACAATATTCACCACTTCTGCCCACACTCATGACATAAATGTATCCACAAGCATCTGTGTCCTTAAAAAAGAGAGAGTGAGAAAGGCTTCTCATATCTTCTGAGTTTCTATTTCAGTTGGGCTCACTGGTATAACTAAGAAGATGTGAAAACAAAACTAGAGAAGTTTTCGTAATTAGAAGTGTCAATCAATGGTCTTTCAAAATAATTCCAGAAAGCCCTCTGATAAGTAGTTAACCCAAGAGGCAGCCAAGACATTCATCAAGACTCTGCTACAAGCCTTGGAGGGAAAGCAGTAAATACAACAAATATTCACAATGTACAAGCCCATTACAGTGGCCTCAACCCTTTCTGCACATTACAATAACTTTAGCAATATAAAAAAAGGTGCATACACAGGGCCTTGTTCCCAGAGTTTATGACTTAATTCTGTAACATAACACACATACTGTACTGTTGTGTGTGTATCAGCAGTTTTTACAAGCTCCCCAGATGATTCTAATGTGCATCTAGGTTTGAGAATCACTAATTTATACTCGTATAATTAATGACGATCAATTTATAAAAGCATGCAACTGACACTCAAAATATTCAACATTCACTAAAATGCAGAATGTCGCATTTATTGAAAGCATTGGACGGGTTCTCCATGTTAGATGTGCTTTATATTAGTTGGATAACCTTCATTTATTTTTTGGTAACATTAACAAGAGATTTTCTCTATAGTACTTTTGAAGTTACAAGAGTGGGGACATGAGGGCAGCAAGGAGAAAGCCTTAGACATTAGTCTGAGACACAACAGCACAGAGCTCATGAGGGACGCTCTTGTGGGAACCTGAAACAAGGCATCACACAGCCTCAGTTAGGAACATCTGACTGAAGTTTAGGACAACGAAGTTATGTAACCCTCAAGAAAAATTATATCCGCAATCTCTGGCCAATCTTCAAAATGAAGTCACAAGCCGCTCTATTGAAAGAGCATGTTCCCTAAATTTTTGTGGAGAGGAGAGAGAGAGAGAGAGAGAGAGGGAGGGAAGGGAGGAAGGGAGGGAAGAGGGAGGGAGAGAAGAAGGAAGAAAGAAAGGGAGGAAGGGAGGGAGGAAGAAAAGAAAAAAAGAGAAGGAAAAGATTTCTGATTGTATTTTATTCATCTTGTAAGTTCCAATTCTAGGATCAGACGGCCTTCCGACACTAGGACTATGAAGCCTCACAGCCCTGACAATTAGAATTATGAGATGCTTTGGTAATAAACAAGACCCTCAAATGTGGCCATAAGGTTTCATCTGAAACTATTTTGCCTCACCTGAAACTGCAAAATAGGCAGCTTGACAACTGAGCAATCCATCTGTGTAACTACAGCCCTTCCCCACTTCCCCAGTAGAAACAGGATCGTATTACTGACCTTAGCTGTTGCTGAACGGATCACAAGCATGTCTAAAGACACCAAGAATGTTTAATACTTCACACATCTCAACCTCAAAACTTAGCAACTCAAAGGAAAAAACCATCACCGAAGTAAATCAAATTAAGAAAATTCTACTCCCACATATTATGAGGCAAAAGAATGTGAGAGAATTTAAAAGGTATCTTCCATAAAGTCAAAAACTGATATCAATCACCATGAAGGGTTAGAAAATTGTTTGATTTAGATGGTAACATGTTGTTTTTTAATACCACATTGAGAGTTATCTAAGATTTCCCACAAATGTTAACCAGGCTCCACTCCCCACTGTTCTGGGAAGTCTGAGAAGTTACAAATCAAATTTCCTACAGCGACTCCCCAAATGGGTTCTTTCCTGCAGAGTCCAGCAAAGAATGTGTCAAGGGTGTCCTCTGGACTACTGAGCAACTTGGGAGACATCTCTCAAAGTACTTCCATAAAACACAACTAAAGACATCCTTTCACTTGAAGGACTCAGAAGTGCACTTTCAGCTTAGGAAAGCATCAAATTCATAAGGACTTTTTTTCTTACTTGAATTGTATCAGTAAGTTAACTTAGTCACAGTCTGGGTACAACTTTCATAAATCTTTCATAAATCCTTTTCTATCTTATTTGAGTTACTACTCTAAAAACTCATGAAATCTACTTTCTGTATATTAGATGAACTGCAATTACAGCTACTGTTCATGTGGGATTCTTGTTTGCCCAATAAGGTAATTAAGTCACATTTTCAGTTAAATAGGTGGATATCCTTATTTAGCAAGCACACAATAAACACCTCCTTGTGAATATTCTTCTCGGAATCTAAATATGTGCACCTACGTGTGATCCTGTTTAATAGTGATTAAAATGGTAAAAGAATAGAAATTAAGATGGAGAGAACAAAGGGCCAACAACCTCTTCCCAAGTCTCACTTTTTTTACTTTCTTTAGCTGTTTTATTTCATTTTTTTCCAAAAGGCTGATAGGCTAGGCACTTCATTTCTCTTCACTCCAAACACTCAGTGTTACTTCTTGTGTTAGGATATGATCAGGAATTGAGATTTCTAATAAGTAGTTAATGTTCATAGTCAGTATGTCAAGGCTGTCCACCACCCCATCCGTGCCATACAGTTAGCGTGCTCTGGCAATCCCAGAAATCGAGGCAGTTGAAAGAAGAGGAAAGATCTACTGCACAGCAAACACTGAAAAGCAGATTTCCCAACAGTTGCCCCAAAGGGTTGATTGGTTCAGTATAAACTACAAAGACAATTAGGATTAGATTAAATGTTGGATGAAGCAATTTTATAACACATATCATTTCCAAGACTGAAGAAAGGTTAATGTGTGTTTTCCAGACTGCTTTCTAAGTCAGATGCTTAAGTATCACTCATTTTTTCATAATCAATGCAAACAGTTCATGCTCACAATTCCATAATTCAGGTCTAAGATGCAAGCTATTAAGATACATAAAAAATACTCTGCCTTATTTCTATATACTAAAACAGAAAAGTTCCACATGAAGTACAATCTAATATAATACTTCAACATTCAAGATTTTGGTAATGAAAGCATTCAAAGTTTATTAGAGATACAAAGTTTAAATGTAAATAAAATAATGCAAAAATTCTACTTAATATGTTAAAAAGTAGAAATGTTTCAGCAGACATTAGAACCATAGGAAATAGGAAACCCACAGTCTACAAGTGAAATGCTCATTCACATAGTTAGTGACTGCCCAGTCATCAAAGGGAACTAGATTTTCTTAATTATAAGTATTATGACCTACAATAACCCTCTTGTGGCTAAGAAGGACATATTTCATTCTTTTCTTTCAACAAGAATACCTGTTTAACAAAACCTGGGCAAACTGTAACACATGCTCTCTGTTTCTTGCATTATCACTGAAAAAGGTCATTCGTGGTCAGTCAATGGTTTACGTGAAATACCTCAGTTTTTATGAAATTTAAATTTTACATTTTACTACCAGACATACAAATATTTCACAAGCTGAACTAGCTTAAGTTTTTCTGCCAGTCACATATAAATTTTGCATTCTCATTTTAAGTGAAAGTGAACATGCAGGGATAAAATGGATGTAGTTTAAGGTACAAACTTGGAACAAGTGTGAATAAGCCACAGAGACCCAGAGCACAGCATAATGAATACAGACACTGTTGTACGAAGTCATCAGACTTGCTAAGAGGCTAACACTGAATTATCCCAACCACTGAAAAAAAGGTAATTATGTAATGTGACAGAGATGTTAAACATCCCGAAACAGCAATTGTATTACAACATATAAATCTATGAAATTAACGTCATATGCCTTAAATTGACATGTTATATGTTAGATATTTTCAATAAAAAAGAGAAAAAGGAAATAAATTCTGCAAATATATTCTGACTTCTGCTCTAAGTAGTAAATGCATCATACTGCACCATTGCTACAATTAAAATGCATGCAATGCATGAAACATTTAATCAGCTCAATACAGCTCGAGGGTATATACAGGCTGTGTATCTGAAATGAACCTTGATAAGAATTAGACTTGTGGAAGCTTAGTTCCCAAGTAGCTATCTTCACCAAACTTCTATTTTTATGGTTTTGAAGGTGCTATTTTCTTATGATATTTAATTTACAAAAGTGACTAAAGTAATTCGTATGATTCTACGTCTATTTTTCTACCAACCAGTAAAAGCAGCAGCATGTATTTACAAAGGTCTCTGATTTAGACAGTGATTAAAGAAGAATCTCAAAACATGAAACAACATAAACTACTTTAAATCTAAGGTTTCCTCCCAACTTCACAAAGAAAGCCCATTTTAAGAAAGCCCATTTTAATAAACCCAAGAAACAGCTTACCTTGCCTTACTGTGCTAGACTGTAATTCAAATAAAAGGCATAAGATCGTAATAATGCATTAAAATGCCATTTACAGTTTGTACTGAAAAAAATCATAAGCTGGAATTTAAATTCAATCCTAGAAGCACTTAACACACTTCAGTTTTGAAATAAATTCCCCCAAGATAACAAGTTCACACGCACAGAAGCAGGAGTGCATTACCTTTACGTGAAAAAAAGAAACGTCCCCAGTACAGTTCAGTGTGCAAATGGCTGCAGCAGCCACAGCACAGAAGGCAGCGGGTGCAGGACTGGAGGACAAGCCCGCGCAGATTGCTCTGAGTGAGGCAACCGGGGCAGGAGCTGTTTGCTCTCCTACAGGACAGGAGAGGTTTTCTCCTACTTAACCCCTAGAGGCAAGGTCTTAATAATGGTAACAGCTGCCATACAGCCGGTTTCATTTGAGCACAAGGTCAGTAAGCCAGGATATGAAGGTGACATGTAATTTTTAGCCTTTTCCTGCTTCTACAGGGAAATGGCAAAAAGGACTGTTTTTAGTTATAACTTCCTTTGATCTTTTAGATTTAAAGTTACTTAGTAGATTAAAGCCATGTTAGCTGGTATTATTTGCTTGCTAAGGCTAACTTAAGTGTTACTGACTCAGTTTTCTGACACATAGGGCTACCACATTTAAACTAACACAAATAAACACCAATCAGGTTTACTCCCAAGTTCTGGGGATCCTGTGTTCTTTCACAAATGGCGCTTGAGATCCTGTTTGTAAAGGCAGAAGTCTCATTGTTTTTAAGAGACAGAGTCTTCTTAATGAAGAGGAGAGTATTATTTAAAGCAGCTTTAGTGTTTCTCTTCAATTTTTCTAAACAAAAGCAGCAGTTGGTTAAATGAATTTGACACTGCTTTCTATAAATATGTGGCCCCAATGATGCCAATATTTAAAATTCCATAACCATACTTAAAAAAACTTGTAAACACAAGAGAATTAAAGATGGCAGCATGAGAGGTGAGACAGAGGCTTCCTCCTAAAACCACATATAATATGAAAATATAACTAATAGAACTAATCCTGAAAGAGCAACAGGAAAGAGGCCCACGCCAAACTGCATACCCCTGGATAAAAGAATAAACCTCGTGGAACAGGGTAACATACAAAAGGCGTGGCCCGGTGGAACCCAAGCCCTTCCCCCACCCTAGCTCACCAGCAGGAGGAAGAGAAATGGAGCAGGGAGGGAGTGGAGGCCTGGGACTGCTGAATACCTAACTCCAGATATCTGATCTGGGAGCACAAACCTACATTTCATGGTGTTTTCATGGTACTCCCATGAGTAGGGGGTTGGAAAGCTAAGACAGGCAGAATACCTGCAGAGACTGAGATTCCAGCCACTTGTGGAAAGCAGGGATCCATATCCGGCTGCTCTGGGACAAAAGAAAGGTGGGCAGTCTGAGAGACTGCCTAATGGCAAGAGGGCTGCTAAAGGGGCAAGGATTGCACAGAGCTTACTGCTCAGGAGAAAGGACAGGGAGACAAAATTGTCTGGGTGCACTCTGCCCAGCAGATTGGGAACTTTCATGATCTTTAGGAGCTCCAGCACCCTGGCTGGCTACAGAGCTCCAAGGACCCCCTCCGTGATACGCAGCCTACTGCACCTTTCTCCCAGCTTGCAAACTGGCAAACCCGACCCTGGTGGTAGGCCCGCCAGAGGGAAGATCTGTCTACAGCAACTACAAACGCAAAGCATAGAGACTTATACCTGTGTGCTCAGCCCACTGGTTCAGGCAGTGGAGACAGGCATAGCAGCCAGGAAGCATGAAACAGCTCTTTCCTCCCCCCAGGCACCAATACCACTCCCCTGTGACTCCGGACATTGCTTCAGGGGCTGAGCAGCTCCAGAGAGTAGAGCTTCTGGGCACTAGAGGGCGCCATATACAAATATGAAATGCCAAAGGAGCCTGGTTCAAAGTAAAATTATGAATACAATCCCTGAGAAAAATTCAAATAAAATCGATCTCATGAATCTGCCTGAAAGGGACTTCAAAATAAAAATCATTGACATGTTCATGGAGATACAGAAAAATATTCAAGAACCCAGGAATGAATACCAGTTGGAGATCCAATCATTACAGAACACAGTATCAGAAATGAAACATACAATGGAAAAATTTAAAAGCAGATTAGATACGGTGGAGTAGATGATTAATGAAATAGAAATTAGAGAAGAGGAATACAAAGACGCTGAGGTGCACAGAGAAAAAAGGAGCTCTAAGAATGAAAGAATATTGAGAGAACTGAGTGACCAATCCAAACGGAACAATATTTGCATTATAGGGGTACCAGAAAAAGAAGAAGAGAGAAAAAGGGATAGAAAGTGTCTTTGTGGAGGTAATTGCTCAAAACTTCCCCAATCTGAGGGAGGAGATAGTCTCTCGGGCCATGGAGGTGCACAGACCTCCCAACACAAGGGACCCAAGGAGGAAAACACCAAGACATATAGTAACTAAAATGGCAAAGATCAAGGATAAGGACAGACTATTAAAAGCAGCCAGACAGAGAAATAAGATCACATACAAAGGAAAGCCTATCAGGCTATCATCAGACTTCTCATCAGAAACCTTACAAGCCATAAGGGAGTGGCATGATGTATTTAATGCAATGAAGCAGAAGGGCCTGGAACCAAGAATACTTTATCCGGCAAGGTTATCATTTAAATTTGAAGGAGGGACTAAACAATTTCCAGATGAGCAAAAGCTGAGAGAATTTGTCTCCCACAAACCATCTCAACAGTGTATTTTGGAGGGACTCGTATAGATGGAAGTGTTCCTAAGGTTTAATAGCTGTCACCAGAGGGATAAACAAAGACAACAGAATATGATACCTAATATATAAAGAATGGAGGAGGAAGAAAAAGGAGGAGAAAAAAAGAACCTTTACACTGTGTTTGTAATAGCATATTAAGTGAGTTAAGTTAGACTCTTAGATAGTAAGGAAGTTAACCTTGAACCTTTGGTAACCACGAATCTAAAGCCTGCCTTGGCAATAAGTACATACCTATCGTTAATCACCCTAAATGTAAATGGTCTGAATGCACCAATCAAAAGATGTAGAGTCACTGAATGGATAAAAAAATGAGACCCATCTATATGCTGCCTACAAAAGACTCACTTTAAAGCCAAAGACATACACAGACTAAAAGTGAAGGGATGGAAAAAGATATTTCATGCAACTAATAGAGAGAAAAAAGCAGGAGTTGCAGCACTTGTATCAGACAAAATAGACTTCAAAATAAAGTCACAAGAGACAAAGAAGGACATTACATAAAGATAAAGGGGCCAATCCAACAAGAAATATAACCATTATAAACGTCTATGCACCCCACACAGGAGCACCTACATATGTGAAACAAATACTAACAGAATTAAAGGAGGAAATGGAATGCAATGCATTCATTCTAGGAGACTTCAACACTCCACTCACTCTGAAGGACAGATGAACAAGACAGAAAATAAGTAAGGAGACAGAGGCACTGAACAACACATTAGAACAGATGGACCTAATAGACATCTACAGAACTCTACACCTCAAAGCAGCAGAATACACATTCTTCTCAAGTGTACATGGAACACTTTCAAGAATAGATCATATCCTAGGCCACAAAAAGAGCCTCAGTAAATTAAAAAAGATTAAATTGTACCAACCAGTGTCTCAGACCACAAACATATGAAACTAGAAATAAATTATGCAAAGAAAACGAAAAATCCCACAAACACATGGAGACTTCACAACATGCTCCTAAATAATCAATGGATCAATGACCAAATAAAAACAGAGATCAAGCACCACAAAATCTATGTGATGCAGCGAGGGCCGTGTTAAGAGGAAATTATATTGCAATACTGGCACACCTCAGGAAAGAAGAACAATCCCATATGAACAGTCTAAACTCACAATTAACAAAACTAAAAAAAAAAAGAACAAATGAGGCGCAAAGTCAGTAGAAGGAGGGACATAATAAAGATTAAAGCAGAAATAAATAAAATTGAGGAGAATAAGACAATAGAAAGAATCAATGAAAGCAGGAGTTGGTTCTTTGACAAAATAAACAAAATAGATAAACCCCTAGCCAGACTTATCAAGAAAAAAAAGGAAGTCTACACACATAAACAATCAGAAATGAGAAAGGAAAGATCACTACAGACACAAGAGAAATACCAAGAATTATGTGAGAATACTATGAAAAATTAAATGCTAACAAACTGGATAACCTAGAAGAAATGGACAGCTTTCCAGAAAAATACAACCTTCCAAGACTGACCCAGGAAGAAACAGAAAATCTGAACAGACCAATTACCAGCAACAAAATTGAATTAGTAATCAAAAAACTACCTAAGAAGAAAACTACTGGGCCAGAAAGCTTTACTGCTGAATTTTATCAAACATTTAGTGAAGACCTAATACACATTCTCCTTAAAGTTTTCCAAAGAGTAGAAGAAGAAGCAAATACTTCCAATCTCATTCTATGAGGCCAGCATCATTGTAATACCAAACCGAGGCAAAGACACCACAGAAAAAGAAAATTACAGACCAATATCCCTGATGAACATAGATGCAAAAATACTCAACAAAATATTAGCAAACTGAATTTAAAAATACATCAAAAAGATCATCCATCATGATCAAGCAGGATTTATTCCAGGGATGCAAGGATGGTACAACATTCAAAAATCCATCAACATCATCGACTACGTCAACAAAAAGGACAAAAACCACATGATCATCTCCATAGATGCTGAAAAAGCATTCAACAAAATTCAACACCCATTCATGATAAAAACTCTCAAAAAATAGGTATAGAGGAAAAGTACCTCAACATAATAAAAGCCATATATGACAAACCCACAGCCAACATTATACTTAACAGTGAGAATTTGAAAGCCTTTCCTTTAAGATCGGGAATGAGACAAGGATGCCCATTCTCCCCACTTCTATTCAACACAGTACTGGAGGTCCTAGCCATGGCAATCAGACAACACAAAGAAATAAAAGGCATCCAGACTGGCAGGGAAGAAGTAAAACTGTCCCTGATTGCAGATGACATGATATTGTACATAAAAAACCCTAAAGAATCCACTACAACATTACTAGACCTAATATCTTAATTCAGCAAAATTGCAGAATGAAATTAATATGCAGAAATCTGTGGCATTCCTATATATGAACAATGAACTAGCAGAAAGAGAAATCAGGAAAACAATTCCATTCACAATTGCATCAAAAATAATAAAATACCTAGGAATAAACCTAACCAAGGAAGTGAAAGACCTATACTCTGAAAACTACAAGACACTCATGAGAAATTAAAGAAGATACCAATAAATGGAAACACATCTCGTGCTCAGGGATAGGAAGAATTAATATTGTCAAAATGGCCATCCCGCCTAAAGCAATCTACAGATTTAATGCAATTCCTATCAAAATACCAACTGCATTCTTCAATGAACTAGAGAAAATTGTTCTAAAATTCATATGGAACCACAAAGGACCCTGAATAGCCAAAGCAATCCTGAGAAGGAAGAATAAAGCTGGCGGGATTACGCTCCCCAACTTCAAAGCCACAGTAATCAAGACAATTTGGTACTGGCACAAGAACAGACCCATAGACCAATGGAACAGACTAGAGAGCCCTGATATAAACCCAACCATATATGGTCAATTAATATATGATAAAGGAGCCATGGACATACAATGGGGAAATGACAGCCTCTTCAACTACTGGTGTTGGCCAAACTGGACAGCTACATGCAAGAGAATGAAACTGGATTATTGTTTAACCCCGTACATGAAAGTAAACTCTAAATGGATCAAAGACCTGAATGTAAGTCATGAAACCATAAATTCTTAGAAAACAACATAGGCAAAAATCTCCTGAATATAAGCATGAGCAACTTTTTCCTGAATGCATCTCCTTGAGCAAGGGAAACAAAAGCAAAAATAACTCATGGGACTACATCAAACTAAAAAGATTCTGTATGACAAAGGACACCATCAACAGAACAAAAAGGTATCCTACAGCATGGGAGAATATATTTGTAAATGACATATACGACAAGGGGTTAACATCCAAAATACATAAAAACTCACACACCTCAACACCCAAAAAGCAAGTAACCCAATTAAAAAATGGGCAGAGGATATGAAGAGACAGTCTGCAAAGAAGAAATTCACATGGTCAACAGACACATGAAAAGATGCTCCACATCAATAATCATCAGGGAAATACAAATTAAAACCACAATGATATATCACCTCACACCAGTAAGGATGGCCACCATCCAAGAGACTAAGAACAACAAATGCTGGCGAGGATGTGGAGAAAGGGGAACCCTCCTACACTGCTGGTGGGAATGTAAGCTAGTTCAACCATTGTGGAAAGCAATATGGAGGTTCCTCAAAAAACTAAAAATACAAATACCATTTGACCTGGGAATCCCACTCCTTGGAATCTACCCAAAAAATAGAATTTCTCAAATTCAAAAGGACATATGCACCCCTATGTTTACTGCAGCACTATTTACAATAGCCAAGATATGGAAGCAACCTAAGTGTCCATCAGTAGATGAATGGATAAAGAAGATGTGGCACATATACACAATGGAATACTATTCAGCCAGAAGAAAGAAACAAATCCTACCATTTGCAACAACCTGGATGGAGCTGGAGGATATTATGCTCAGTGAAATAACCTAGACAGAGAAAGACAAGTGCCAAATGATTTCCCTCATTTGTGGAGTGTAACAACACAGCAAAATTGAAGGAACAAAATAGCAGCAGACTCAGAGACTCCAAGAAGGAACTAGTGGTTACCAAAGGGGAGGGGTGTGGGAAGGCGGGTGAGGAGGGAGGGAAAAGGGAATTGAGGGGTATTATGTTTAGTACACACGGTGTGGGGCTCACAGGGAAAACAGTGTAGCACAGAGAAGGCAAACAGTGAATCTGTGTCATCTTACTACACTGATGGACAGTGACTGAATTGGTGTATGGGTGGGGACTTGATAATATGGGTAAAAGTAGTCACCACATTGTTTTTTAATGTGAAACCTTCCTAAGAGTGTATATCAATATCTTAAAAAAAAACCTTATAAATAACTGTAAACAAATGCTTTAAATTTACAGATGAACTTCAGTGGCAAATAAGTAATAATTTATTAAAACTATGAACTCTAACTCTTCATGACTTCTCTAATAAAAATGTGCGAACAACTCTTTTGCAGGCTGTACTGATTAATTATATGAAGATAGTACTTCCAAATTGAAGAAGGTAACACCAAAGCACAGGCATTTACAGGAAAAAAAAGTTGGACTTTGTCAAAATGAAACCTTTTCTATATCAAACAAATAATCAAAAAGGTGAAAAGACAACCCACAGAATGGGAGAAAATACTTGTAAATCATATATCTAAGAGGCTAGTATCCATGATGTATTTTAAAAAGTTATAACTCGACTCGGGAAGATGGCGGCGTGAACGGAGCGGCAGAATTTTCCTCCCAACATTATATTTATCCAAGAAAACACAGCAAATACAACTATCCTAAAAGAGAGACCAGAATACACAGGAAAGTGCAAATCGTGCAGCCACACCTGAGAGGATGCGGCAGTCGGCAAGGCGGGTGTTGCTGCTTTTTCTTTCCTTTCTTTTCGTTCTTTCTCTCTCTCTCTCTCTCTTTTTTATTATTAGTATTCTTTTTTCTCTTCTTTCTCCTCTTTCCTTTTTAAAGTCATAAAGAGCCCAGATGACATATGTGAAAACTACCAGCAACCAATTCTATAGCCATGAAAAGACAGAGGAATATGGTACAGACAAAGCTCCAAACCCAGACAACCCCTGAGAGAGAACCTTAAGGAATGGACATGTACAGTCGTCCTGAAAAAGAATTCAGAAAGAAAGTCATAGTCATGCTGACAGATCTACAGAAAAATGTGCAAGAGCTGAGGGAGGAAATGAGGAAAGACTATGCAGAAATGAGACAAGCCATCGACGGGCTTAACAGCAGACTGGATGAGGTACAAGAGACTGTCAATGAAATACAAGACAGGGAACAGGAATACAAAGAAGCTGAGGCAGAGAGAGATAAAAGGATCTCTAAGAATGAAAGAATATTAAGAGAACTGTGTGACCAATCAAAACGGAGCAATATTCGCATTATAGGAGTACCAGAGGAAGAAGAGAGAAAAAGGGATAGAAAGTGTCTTTGAAGAAATAATTGCTAAAAACTTGCCCACGCTGGGGAAGGAAATAGTCTCACAGTCCACGGAAGCCCACAGATCTCCCAACACAAGGGACCCAAGGAAGACAACAACAAAATACATAATAACTAAGATGGCAAAGATCACAGATAAAGACAGAGTACTAAAGGCAGCTAGAGAGAGAAAAAAGATCACCTACAAAGGAAAACCCATCAGACTGTCATCAGACTTCTCAACAGAAACCTTACAGGCCAGAAGAGAAAGGCATGATATATTTAACGTAAAGAAACAGAAGGGCCTCGAACCAAGAATATTGTATCCAGCACGATTATCATTTAAATATGACGGAGGGATCAAGCAATTTCAAGGCAAACGAAAGTTGAGAGAGTTTGCCTCTCATAAACCACCACTACAGGATATCTTAAATGGACTGCTCTAGAGGGAAGCACACCTAAGGCTAAAAAGATGTCACCAGAGAAAATAAAATCATAGCAAAGAAAGCAGACCATCCAAATACTAACTAAAGGCAAAGAATAAAACACCTAATATATAAAGAAAGGAGGAGGAAGAATAGGAAGGGAGAGATAAAGAAACATCAGACGGCGTTCACAATAACTTAACAAGAAAGTTAAGTTAGATTCTTAGATAGTAAAGAAGCAACCCTTGAACCTTTGGTAACCACGAATCTAAAGCCAGGAATGGCAATAAGTATAAATCTATCAATAATCACCCTAAACGTAAACAGACTGAATGCACCAATCAAAAGACACAGCGTAACAGAGTGGATAAAAAAGCAAGACCCATCTATATGCTGCTTACGAGAGACTCACCTCAAACCCAAAGATATACACAGACTAAAAGTGAAGGGATGGAAAAAGATATTTCATGCAAAACAACAAGGAGAAAAAAGCAGGTGTTGCAATACTTGTATCAGATAAAATAGACTTCAAAACGAAGAAAGTAGCAAGAGATAAAGAAGGACATTACATAATGATAAAGGGGTCAGTACAACAAGAAGATATAACCATTATAAATATATATGAACCCAACACAGGAGCGCCAGCATATGTGAAACAAATACTAACAGAATTGAAGGAGGAAATACACAGCAATGCATTTATTTTAGGAGACTTTAACACACCACTCACTGCAAATGATACATCAACCAGGCAGAGGATAAGTAAAGACACAGAGGCACTGAACAACACACTAGAATAGATGGACCTAACAGATATCTACAGAACTCTGCACCCAAAAGCAACAGGATACACATTCTTCTCAAGTGCACATGGAACATTTTCCAGAATAGACCACATACTAGGCCACAAAAAGAACCTCAGTAAATCAAAAATATTAAAATCCTACCAATCAACTTCTCAGATCACAAAGGTATAAAACTAGAAATAAATTTCAGAAAGAAATCAAAAAGGCTCACAAATACATGGAGACTTAACAACATTCTCCTAATTAATCAATGGGTTAACGACCAAATCAAAACAGAAATCAAAGAATATATGGAGACTAACGACAACAACACAAATGCACAACTTCTGTGGGATGCAGCAAAGGCAGTTCTAAGAGGAAAGTATATTGCAATCCAGGCCTTTTTAAAGAAGGAAGAACATTCCCAAATGAACAGTCTAAAGACACAATTACTGAAATTGGAAAAAGAAGAACAAATGAGGCCCAAAGTCACCAGAAGGAGAGACATAATAAAGATCAGAGAAGAAATAAATAAAATTGAGAAGAATAAAACAATAGAAAAAAATCAATGAAACCAAGAGCTGGTTCTTTGAGAAAATAAACAAAATAGATAAACCCCCACCAGACTCATTAAGAGAAAAATAGAATCTACACACATAATCAGAAATGAGAAAGGAAAAATAACGACGGACTCCACAGAAATACAAAGAATTATAAGAGAATATTACGAGCATCTATATGCTAACAAGCTGCAAAACCTAGAAGACATGGACAACTTCTTAGAAAAATACAGCCTTCCAAGATTGACCCAACAGGAAACAGAAAAACTAAACAGACCAATCACCAGCAACGAAATTGAATCGGTAATCAAAAAACTACCCAAGAACAAATCCCCCGGACCTGATGGATTCACCTCTGAACTCTAGCAGACATATAGAGAAGAAATAACACCCATTCTCCTTAAAGTTTTCCAAAAAGTAGAAGAGGAGGGAATACTTCCAAACTCTTTCTATGAAGCCAGCATCACTCTAATACCAAAACCGGGCAAAGACCTCACCAAAAAAGAAAATTACAGACCTATATCCCTGATGAACGTAGATGCAAAAACACTGAACAAAATATTAGCAAACCGAATTCAAAAATACATCAAGAGGATCATACACCATGATCAAGTGGGATTCATCCCAGGGATGCAAGGATGGTACAACATTCGAAAATCCTTCAACATCATCCATCACATCAATAAAAAGAACAAAAACCACATGATCATCTCCATAGATGCTGAAAAAGCATTTGATAAAATTCAGCATCCATTCATGATTAAAACTCTCAACAAAATGGGTATAGACGGCAAGTACCTCAACATCATGAAGGCTATATATGACAAACCCACAGCTAACATCATACTTAATAGTGAGAAGCTGAAAGCTTTTCATCTAAGATTGGGAACAAGACAGGGGTGCCCACTCTCTCCACTGTTATTCAACATAGTACTGGAAGTCCTTGCCACGGCAATCAGACAAAACAAAGACATACAAGGCATCCAGATAGGTAAAGAAGAAGTCAAATTGTCACTATTTGCAGATGACATGATACTGTACATAAAAAACCCTAAAAACTCCACTCCAGAACTACTAGAACTAATATCTGAATTCAGCAAAGTTGCAGGATACAAAATTAACACACAGAAATCTGTTGTTATCCTATACACTAACAGTGAACGAACAGAAAGACAAATCAGAAAAACAATCCCATTCACAATTGCATCAAAAAGAATAAAATACCTAGGAATAAACCTAATGAAGGAAGTGAAAGACCTGTACTCTGAAAACTACAAGACACTCCTAAGAGAAATTAAAGAGGACACTAACAAATGGAAATGCATCCCATGCTCTTGGCTAGGAAGAATCAATATTGTTAAAATGGCTATACTACCTAAAGCAATCTACAGATTCAACGCAATCCCTATCAAACTACCTACAGCTTTCTTCAATGAACTGGAACAAATAATTCTAAGATTCATATGGAACCAGAAAAGACCCCGAATAGCCAAAGCAATCCTGAGAAGGAGGAAACAAACAGGGGGAATTATGCTCCCTGACTTCAAGCTCTACTACAAAGTCACGGTAATCAAGACAATTTGGTATTGGCACAAAAACAGACCCACAGACCAGTGGAACAGAATAGAAAATCCAAACATTAACCCAAACATCTACAGTCAATTAATATTTGATAAAGGAGCCTTGGATATACAATGGGGAGATGACAGCCTCTTCAGCAGCTGATGTTGGAAAAACTGGACAGCTACATGTAAGAGAATGAAACTGGACTACTGTCTAACCCCATACACAAAGGTAAACTCAAGGTGGATCAAAGACCTGAATGTAAGTCATGAAACCATAAAACTCTTAGAAAAAAAACATAGGCAAAAATCTCTTGGACATAAACATGAGCGACTTCTTCATGAACATATCCCCCCGGCAAGGGAAAGAAAAGCAAAAATGAACAAATGGGACTATATCAAGTTGAAAAGCTTCTGTACAGCAAAGGACACCATCAGTAGAACAAAAAGACATCCTACAATATGGGAAAATATATTCATAAACGATGTATCTGATAAGGGGTTGAAATCCAAAATATATAAAGAACTCACGCACCTTAACAAACAAAAAGGAAATAATCCAATTAAGAAATGGGCAGAGGACATGAATAGACACTTCTCTAAAGAAGGAATTCAGATGGCCAACAGGCACATGAAAAGATGCTCCACATCACTAATCATCAGAGAAATGCAGATTAAAATCACAATGAGATATCACCTCACACCAGTGAGGATGGCCAACATCCAAAACAGAAACAACAACAAATGTTGGCGAGGATGTGGAGAAAAGGGAACCCTCCTGCACTGCTGGTGGGAATGCAAATTAGTTCAACCATTGTGGAAAGCAGTATGGAGGTTCCTCAAAAAACTCAAAATAGAAATACCATTTGACCCAGGAATTTCACTCCTCGGAATTTACCCTAAGAATACAGCAGCCCAGTTTCAAAAAGACAGATGCACCCCTATGTTTATTGCAGCACTATTTATAATAGGCAAGATATGGAAGCAACCTAAGTGTCCATCAGTAGATGAATGGATTAAGAAGATGTGGTACATATACACAATGGAATATTATTCAGCCATAAGAAGAAAACAAATCCTACCATTTGCAACAACATGGATGGAGCTAGAGGGTGTTATGCTGAGTGAAATAAGCCAAGCCGAAAAAGACAAGTATGATATGATTTTACTCATATGTGGAGTATAAGAATAAAGAAAAAAACTGAAGGAACAAAACAGCAGTAGACTCACAGAACCCAAGAACGCACTAATAGTTACCAAAGGGAAAGAGACTGGGGAAGAAGGGTGGGAAGGGAGGGATAAGAGGGCAAAAGGGGAATTACGATTGGCAGACGTGGGGTAGGGGGGGCACGGGGAGGGCTGTACAACTCAGAGAAGACAAGTAGTGACTCTATAGCATCTCACTACGCTGATGGACAGTGAGTGTAATAGAGTTGGTGGGGGGGACCTGATGAAGGGGGTAGTTTAATCACCATAATATTGCACATGTAATTGTAGGTTAATGATACCAAAATAAATTGTTAAAAAAAAAAGGTATAACTCAACAATAAAAAGATAAATAATCCAATTTAAAAATAGGCAAAATTTTGGAATAGACATTTTCCCAAAGAAAATATACAAATGGTAATAGGCACATGAAAAGGTGTTCACATCACTAATCATTATGGAAATGCAAATTAAAACCACAATGAGATATCACCTTACCTCTACTAGCATGGCCATAATCAAAACAAAGAAGGAGAAAAGGAAGGAAAGAAGTTAGGAAGGAAGGGAGGGAGGGATGGAGGGAAAGAAGAGAACACGTTGGTGAGTATATAGAGAAACTGAAGCCCTCACTCGCTGCTGGTAGGAATGTAAAAATGGTAGCCAGCATCGAAAAAGTCAAGCAGTCCCTCAAAAAATTAAACATATAATTACCATATGACACACAGCAATTTCCCTCCTCGAGCAGCTGAGCCTCATTACTTGTGGATTCTGTATTTGAAAATTTGCCTACTTGTAACCTCCAAGTAATACTGATGGAGCTTTTGCCATGGTTGAAACACGTGTATGCACAGTGGTGAAAATCTGGAGTCTGCTGACACACTCCCGGGTGAGGAGGAACAAGGTGAGTGCTGTCTTATTTCAGCTCTCACACTGCTAACAAGTGTTCCTTTCATAGCCACATTTTCATCTTTTTGTCCTTTTTGTTGGCAATTTCATTGTTTAAAATGCCCCAAAGCATAGTGTGCAGGGTGTCTACTGTCCCTAAGCTCCAGAAGGCTGTGAGGTGCCTGACTGGAGAAAACTCTGTGTAGATAAGCCTCACCTAGGCTGAATCTCAGTGCTGTTGGTAATGAATCAACAATATATCTAACAAGGTATCTTTACACAGAAACATAAAAAACAGGGCATGTTCTGATTGGTTGTCAAAAATATGACCAGAGGCCGTGAGGAACCTAATCCTGAGTTTCCCTGCAGAGCAACAACTCAGTATTCACCAGCGCAGCATTTGCAGCAACTTTATGGAATGTAACTACCACAAATAAGGGCAACTGGCTGTAGCTACACAAGAGAATTGAAAACATATGTTCATAAAAAGCCTGTACATGTATGTTCATAGCAGTATTATTTGTAACAGCCAACGAAAAGACTGGACTGTCCACCACCTGATGAGTGGACAACAAAATGTGGTCCATCCCCACAGTGGGATATTATTCAGCCATGAAGCGCTAATGCCTGCTACAGCATAGATGAACCTTGAAAACACTGGGCTAAGTGAAAGTCAGATTCCATTTACATGAAATGTCCAGAATAGGCAAGTCCATAGAGACAACAAGTGGATTAGTGGTTACTTGGGAGGTGGGGACGGAGGATAGGGAGTGACTGCTAATAGGTATGAGTCTCTTTTTGGGTGCTAAAAATGTTCTGAAATTAGTGGTGATGGCATATAACCTTGTGAATACACTAAAATCCACTGAATTGTATACTTTGAAATGGTGAATTTTATGGTATGTGAACTACATCTCAATAAAAAAATAAGGAAGGTATGAAGTTCTGGCCATTAGATGAATGGTTTTCAGATTCTGAGTGGGCCTTAGAATCTCCTAGAAGGCTCGTGAGAAGGCAGATTGCTCAATCCCACTCCCAGGGGATCTGATTCTGAGGGTCTGAGTTGGGACCTGAAAATGTGTTTTTCTGAGAGTCCCCACGTGATGCTGAGGCTTCTGGTCTGAGACCCATATTTTGAGAACCCCTGTATTAAAGACAATGTAAGTTCTCCTAGAGGTAAGAAAAGTACGTTTCATTTCTGCATTTCTAAATTTGCTTAGAAAAGAGCCAGTCCTGGGGAGGAAAGAGACAGGAAGGGGGAGGTAGGAAAAAGGAGAACCACTTACTCAAGTACACATATTAAAAGATTCAGTCCCTGAAACCTTAGCGTGTGCTGATTTCATGTCATATGCATACCAAATGCTGTAACATCTAAAAATCCCCAAAAAGCAATTAAAGAGTTAAAATGAAAACAAAGGCATTCTAACATTCTTCAGTGACTTGAATTGTACTTTTGGTTTGGTTTGTTAAAGCGGCTAACCCATTTCATTTTAAGAAATGCAAACAAAGGTTCCAAGTTGTCGATCTGTAAATTACTTCAAGAAACCCCTTACATTAGTTGTGGTGAAACAGAAACCAAAGACCTGAACTCTCCAACTCACAGTTCTTATTTACATTTTTAGCCAAGTTACTGATTTGTACACTCAATCACTTTATTTAAAAATGTTAGGTCCATGTTAAAATAGACAAGAAAGTACACTTGTATTGTCACATGAAATACATTATTTTATAAATAATAATCAGGATGATCTCCAATCACTTCTGTATGTTTCTCAATATAGTTGACCCTTGAATAACACAGGGCTGGCAGCCCAACTCCCTGCCCCACTGAAAACCCACATATAACTTTCAACTCTCCCAAAACCAAACTACTAATGAGTGGCCCACTGTTGACCCAAAGCCTTACCGATAAACAACACTAACACATATTGTGTATGCTCTATGTATCATATACTGTGTAAAGTACACTAGAAAAAAGAAAATGTTTTTTCAAATTGTTACAAATCTCCAAAAGATTTTCCAGTGTATTTACTGAAAAAGATCCACACATAAATGGGCCCACACTGTTCTAGGGTCAACTGTATAGTATTTAGAATGAAAAGGAAAGGCTAGTAACCGTACACAGTTCTGATGTTCTCTGAAAACAACATGCCTTTGTCCTTAGCTCACACTATCCAGGTGTCTTTCTTCCTCTGTGATTAGCAGACAGGAGGGTATGAGAGGGACAGGGACCAGAGCTGGCAGGAGAGGCACCGCAGCGGCACTTTGCAGCAGTGAAGACACCTGCTGACTAACAGACTGATTTGCATCTGAACTCAGTCCAAAATGTAATTCTAGATTTTGTTACATTTATTAGCCTTTACAAGTCCCATCAATTAGTCTTTTTCTATGTGTGTTAAATGTCAAACAGGAACTAGTGAACTGTGGTCTAAGGCTGACAGGAAGACCTTCCTTCAGTTTAGTCAAGCCAATAGCTGAGTCCCTGGAAAGTACAGGTTCAGAAAAAGTAACCATGGGGGTTCTGCAGATAACTTTCCACACTGGACTTTCACGTTTCTGCAGTACAGATTGGCAGATACACACCGAAGCCTTCAGCCCAGGGCAGTATGGAGTCACAGCCAACAGTGAGGAGCAGTCTGCCCAGCTCTGGGCTCCCTGGGCAGCAGCTGAGAACCAGTCGCTGAACCCAGAGGTTACAGTCTCCTGGCTACAAAATCCACCTGCTAGATGGGATAATCTCAGAAGGCCTGCTGCTCTGAGTTCAGCTTTATGAATTTGGATATCACTGAAAATAGATAAAATAAATCCCAGTTTTACTACTCAAGTTTGCATTATTTAAGAAGGGACTATATCTAGAGTTGAGTTAGTGAGTTTGGAGCAAAGACCATGTTGCAAGCAAACTGAAGCAAAAACAAAATTACTATGTGATGCTGAAATTCCCTTCCATCAATTTGGAAGTACATTAGCCATGTGCATTCCTCCCACCTGACAATTTACATTTCCTGATGTGGAGAAAGTGGGAATTTCTGAAGAGGATTCCCACCTGGCCTTAGTAGTTCCCACTGTATCTAAGAGCCTGTTTGCACATCTATGGGATGTTTACCGGGGACAGAGCAGCTGGTCAGTCACAGGAGTACTGGCCTAGGGAAGGGGTAGAGAGGAAACACCCATTCTCTCCTCCCCTCAGTTCCTGGTATGTAACTGGTCAGGCGTCTGCCAGCCACCAGAGACCCTCCCACGCAGTCGTCCTGGTGCTAGCTGGGGAAGTAGAGTGCTGCGGCAGAGCAGGGAGAGTCGGAGGTGAGGAGAGGCGAGACTACTGCTGTGGGAATAAACCCCCTTAAGCCCCCAACTTCTTGCCCTTGCCTTTATTCGGTCTCACCAAATTCATAGCAAACTTAACCCCAGGTGGAGAACCACCTCCTCCCGGAGGAACACCTCTTAATGGATTCTTTTTTAATCCCATTTCCTGTTGAAAACTCTACCTCAAAAACTACAGTTCTTACAGATGGAAACTTTAGGACCTGGCTTATCTTCCCCAGCCCGACATTTAAGGAGTCTGCTCTTCCCTCAACATGACCTGCAGCCCCCAAGTCCTCATCCATGTCTTTTCTATACTTCCTTGCTTTGGAAGTACTTCCTGCAGATGTGTGGCCAGCATTTGTTTAAGCCTTCCACTGTGCCAGGCGCTCACAGGTCTCTCCCTAAACTTCTCTGTCACCTCTGGACTGTTCTCAATGCTGAAGTCCTCTCATCTACCAGAGCCTCTTCTCTGGAAGGCCCCACAGGAATTGCTGAGACCCTCCCCTGGTTCTCTACCTTAATCCTCTCAGCAAATAATGCTACCTATTTTATGGGAAATAACGTGACCGTTGAACCATGAATTCCTTCAAATAGTATCACCTCTACCTCAGCCTTCTAAAGCTCACCACTGACTTCTCACACCATCCATCCCTCTTCCCTAAATTAACTACCTAAACACTATATCTGTGCTGCCCAATAGCATGACTATTTACATTTAAATTAATTAAAATGCAATGAAGGTAAAATTTTAGTGCTCTGATTGTACTAGCCACATTTCAAGTGACTGACACATAGCCCATGGCTCATGGTTCCTTATGTGTCTACATGCTCCAGATCACCCAGGTTGCTTGACTCTGTCTCTCCTCCCTTCCCAAGTCCTTCTTCACTCTTCCTCATTTCTGCTCCCTCTTTATTTGCTTACAAAAAAATGTTCAGTTTCCCAGCCTACACAAATAGCTCCTCTGGTAGCCTTCTGGTGTCCAGTCCTCCCCTGTCTATGCCTGCCCTGTCCTGCCTGTGATTTTCAGGCCTCACCTTCTCTCATTTCACGATCTGACCCACCATCTAGTGAATGGTTCCCTTGAAACCCAAATATGATGGTCCTTTCTCAACATGCATTTTCTTTAAACTTCACTGGGCAATGCTGCCATCAATATATTCTTTTCTCCTTGCTCAGTGTCTGTTACTCTGACAGTCACTCCCTCTTCACTCTCTCAGTCCAGCTCTTAGTCCACTCTCCTGTCAGTGTATGGCCTGCCCATGTCACCACAGTCAACTTCTTTTCTAAATTCCATTTCTGCAGCTTGTAAGGACATGTCTAAGGACATTTCAATATATATGACCTGACAGCAGGTCAAACTCAATAATTTGCATATAAATTATCATCCTCAAAACACTTCTTGACTTTCCTATTTCTATGTATTCACTCGGTCACTTAAGTGCAGGTTTTTTCACTTAATATTTATTTATTGAACATCTGTGCAGCATCCTGAGATGAACGAAAGCCATCCTTGACCTTCACACCAGCTTCTACCTTTGTTCATTTGGTATCAGGACCTAGCCATTGTCACATATGCCCCTTTTCCTTTCCATCCCCTCTCCCACTTCCTAAGTACTATTTTTCCTTAAACAACTGAGGCAGTCTAGTACATGTGACCTAACCTGTGGTCACCTGTATTCCAGGCTCACATCACACCAGGCAAAGCACAACAAGCTTTTCCTCAGTCCCGAAAACAATGAGGCACCTCCACACCCACTGAGAAAAGTCTGAATACTTCAGCTGGCATACAAGACCCTCCCTGCCGGGACCCTTTCCCTCCTGCTCGGTCCGTTGCCAGCCAGATTTTGCTCTACTCCAGACAAGCTTCCACAAACCCCATCAGTGCCTATGCTAGTCCTGCACCTGCAAGGGCCTTTGCTCACATTTCCAAGTGATACAGTCCCATCCATTCTTTATAACACATGACAAATGACATGTCTTCCATGAAGCCATCCCTGATTGCCTAAGCCAGAAATTCTCCCACCTTATTCTAAGTTATATGACTCTGAGATCTGTCTGATGGCACTAGGCACATGTTAGTTTTTATCGTGGTCATTTTTATACCTCTTTTACCCTCTTAATCTACACTTAATGGCACAATCTCTATTGTTACCATTTATATACTCCTCAGGAAAATCTAGTACATAACAGGTACTTGACAAATATTTATTTTAAAAATTACCTTTATAATTTGTTACTAATACAATATTACTTTGTTACATTACTATTGCTTTATTAAACAGAATAAATGTAGTTTCGGAATGTAGACTGCAAAATAAAAAGATTTTGTACACTGAATTTTCTTGCTGATTTATATGGGCCCCAAGGACTACTTCCACTGTGGTCATGGGAAAGAAACAACAGCCAAGATTCAATATACTTTAAGTATGACTCTAATAAGTGGCACTACTCTCTGCTTTGAAATTCTGGATATTAGACTGCTGATGAATAGTAACACAGGTCAGTAATTGGCTTTCACAGTTTTCTCCAAACCAGTAGAGATCACTCCAGTATCTATAATATACAAGCTTATTCTTAGGCAGTTAAAAAAAATTTTTTTTGTTTTGTTTGTAAGATTTTCCTTGACATTAGCAGGAATATTTTTAGACAATAAAAATAAATAGAAGATACTTTTCCCTCACAGAGAGCCATTAAATTTAGTAGACAATAGACATTCTGCTAAATTGCCAATTGATCTTACTCTAGCAAATATGATTTCTGCGATAAAGTGTTTTGGAAACAAGTGAATCTAGGAAGTCGTAACTTTTATGCATTACATCTCTTGCTTGATTTGGATAAAAACTAGGGAACTGTAAGCATTTTATCAATAATCCAGAAAACACTGTGGTCATCTGGAATGAAATTAACTTATTGATCTATCCACTTCCAAAAATGTTAATGAAGATCAGAAGCTGGAGTACATGTTTTAAAGAAAAAGGCACAGAGATTAGTAACTTTCAGAGGGAAGGTAGTCTTCTATTTTTCTGTAAAGAAAGAGAATCTAATTATGCAATAAGAAAAAACAGAAATTTGAGCCCTTTTTTAAATAACCAAAAACACTTATACTATTAATAATAACTTTTCAGAACATAGGATTCAAGATGGCTGCGTGAGAGGGGAGGCAGAGAACTCCTCTCAAAACCACAAATAGTATAAAAATATAGTTAATTAATACAACTAACCCTAAAACAGCAACAGGAAAGAAGGCAGAACCAGACTGCATACAGACCTCATGAACACAGCAGACCTCACGAAACAGGGAAACGTACGAAAGCCTTGATCCGGCGGGACCTGAGCACTTCCCCCACCTGAGCTCACTGGTGGGAGCAAGAGAAATGGAGCAGGGAGGGGGTGGAAGTCTGGAACTGCTGAACACCTACCCCTAGAGATCGGCTTTGACAGCAGAAACCTACATTGTGTGGTGCTTTGGAGATTGGGGAGCTGGGACAGGTGGAGTGCTTGAGAGACTGAGATTCAGGCCGTTTGTGGAGGATGGGATCCACATCTGGCTGCTCTGGGACAAAGGAAAGGCAGGCAGTCTGAGAGGTTTCCTAGCAGCAAGACAGCTAATGAAGGGGCGGGGTTTGCATGGAGCTTGCTGTGCGGGAGAAGGGAGAGCTAGACAAGGTTGCCTGGGCGGGCTCTGCCCAGCAGACTGTGAACTTTGAGGAGCTTCAGACGCTCCATCCCCCTGGCTGGCTGCTCAGCTCCGAGGACCCCCCACTGTGACACGCAGCCTGCCGAGCCTTCCTCCTGGCCTGACGGCACCAGCTCGCAAACCGGCAGTCACTGAGCTGGTGTCACGCCAGCCAGAGTGAGGCCCCACCCAAAAGCTAGAGACACCAGCACAGAGGTTTACACCTGTGTGCTAGGCCCACTGGCTCTGACACTGGAGACAGGCACGGCAGACGGGAATCAGGAAACAGATCCCCCCTTCAGGCACCAGCTACGCTCCCCTACGACCCTCAACCTCACTCTAGTGGCTGAGCAGCTCCAGAGAGTAGAGCTTCTGGGCACTAGTGGGCACCACACAGAAATATGAAACGTCAAAAGAACCTGGTTCAGACCAAAATCTCACAAACTCCAGAAAAAGGGCCAAATGAAACTGAACTCAGCAATCTTTCTGAAAGAGAGTTCAAACTAAAAATCAAAAACGTGCTTATGGAGGTACAGACAAATATTCAAGAACTCAGGAATGAATTTAGGTTGGAGATTCAATCATTAACAAATTTCATATCTGAAATGAAACATACAATGGAGGGATTTAAAAGCGGATTAGATGTACTAGAAGAGACAGTAAATGGAATAGAAATTAGAGAAGAGGAATACAAAGAAGCTGAGGCACAGAGAGAAAAAAGAATCTCTAAGAATGAAAAAACTGTGTGACCAATCCAAACAGAACAATATTTGCATTATAGGGGTAGAGAAGAAGACACAGAAAAAGAGATAGAAAGTGTCATTGAGGAGGTAATTGCTGAAAATGTCCCAAATCTGGGGGAGGAGATAGTCTCTCAAGACATGGAGGTGCACAGATCTCCCAACACAAGAGAACCAAGGAAGACAACACCAAGACATATAATAATTAAAATGGAAAAGATCAAGGATAAAGACAGACTTTTAAAAGCAGATAAAGAGAGAAAAGAGATCACATACAAAGGAAAACCTGCCAGGCTATCATCAGATTTCTCAACAAAAACCTTACAGGCCAGAAGGGAGTGGCATGATATATTTAATGCAATGAAGCAGAAGGGCCTTGAACCAAGAATACTCTACTCGACAAGGTTATCATTTAAATTTGAAGGAGGGATTAAGCAATTTTCAGATAAGCCAAAGCTAAGGGAATTTACCTCCCACAAATCACCTCTACAGTGGATTTTGGAGGGACTCCAATAGATAGAAGTGTTCCTAAGGCTAAATAGATGTCACCCAAGGGATAGACAGAATATGATTGATAACATACAAAGAATGGAGGAGGAAGAAAAAGCAGGAAAAAAAAAGAATCTTTAGGTTGTTTGTAATAGCATATGAAGTGAGTTAAATTAGACTGTTAGATAGTAAGGGAATTACCCTTGAAATGTTGGTAGCCACAAATCTAAAACCTGCACAATAAGTACATACCTATCGACAATCACCCTAAATGCAAATGGTCTGAATGCACCAATCAAAAGATGTAGAGTCACTGAATGGATTAAAAAACAAGACCCATCTATATGCTCCCTACAAGAGACTAACTTCAAGCCAAAGACATACACAGACTGAAAGTGAAGGGATGGAAAAAGACATTTCATGCAATTAATAGGGAGAAAAAAGCAGGAGTTGCAGTACTTGTATCAGACAAAATAGACTTCAAAACAAAGAAAGTAATAAGAGACAAAGAAAGACATTACATAATGATAATAGGGTCAATTCAACAAGAGGATATAACTATTATAAATATTTATTCACCCAACACAGGAGTGCCAACATATGTGAAACAAATACTAACAGAATTAAAGGGGGAAATAGAATGCAATGCATTCGTTTGAGGTGACTTCAACACACCACTCACTCCAAAGGACAGATCAACCAGACAGAAAATAAATAAAGACACAAAGGCACTGAAGAACGTATTAGAACAGATGGACCTAATGGACATGTACAGAACACTCCATCGAAAAGCAACAGGATACACAGTCTTCTCAAGTGCACATAGCACATTTTCAAGAATAGATCATACACTAGGCCACAAAAAGAACCTCAGTAAATTCAAAAAGATTGAAATTGTACCAACCAACTTCTCAGATCACGAAGGAATGAAACTAGAAATAATTTACACAAAGAAAACTAAAAAGCCTACAAACACATGGAGGCTTGATAACATGCTCCTAAATAATCAGTGGATCAATGACCAAAGAAAAACAGAGATCAAGCAATATATGGAGACAAATGACAACAATAATTCAAGAAAACAAAATCTGTGAGACGCAGTGAATGCCATGCTAAGAGGGAAATATATGGCAATACAGGCCTACCGCAGGAAAGAAGAACAATCCCAAATGAACAGTCTAAACTCACAATTAATGAAACTATAAAAGGAAGAACAACTGAGGCCCAAAGTCAGTAGAAGGAGGGACATAATAAAGATTAAAGCAGAAATAAATAAAATTGAGAAGAACAAAACAATAGAAAGAATCAATGAAAGCACGAGCTGGTATTCCGAGAAAATAAGCAAAATACATAAGCCCCTAGCCAGACTTATCAAGAAAAAGTCTACACACATAAACAGATTCAGAAATGAGAAAGGAAAAATCATGACAGACACTACAGAAATACAAATAATTATGTGAGAAACTATGAAAAATTATATGGTAACAAACTGGATAACCTAGAAGTAATGGACAGCTTTCTAGAAAAATACAACCTTCTAAGTCTGACCCAGGAAGAAACAAAAATTCTGAATAAACTAATTACCAGCAAAGAAATTGAACTGGTAATCAAAAAACTATCTAAGAACAAAGGCCCTGAACCAGATGGTTTCACTGCTGCATTTTATCAAACATTTAGTGAAGACCTAAAACCCATCCTCCTTAAAGTTTTCCAAAAGGTACAAGAGGAGGGAATACTTCCAAACTCATTCTACGAGGCCAACATCACTCTAATACCAAAACCAGGCAAAGACACCACAAAAAAAGAAAATTACAGACCAATATCCCTGATGAACATAGATGCAATAATACAAAACAAAATATTAGCAAACTGAATTCAAAAATATATCAAAAGATCATCCATCACGATCAAGTGGGATTCATCCCATGGATGCAAGGATGGTACAACATTCGAAAATCCATCAACATAATCCACTACATCAACAAAAAGAAGGACAAAAACCATATGATCATCTCCACAGATGCTGCAAAAGCATTTGACAAAATTCAACATCCACTCATCACAAAAATCTCAACAAAATGGGTATAGAGGGCAAGTAACTCAACATAATAAAGGCCATATATGACAAACTCACAGCCAACATTATACTGAACAGCTGGAAGCTGAAAGCTTTTCCTTTAAGACCGGGAACAAGACAAGGATGTCCACTTCCCCACTTTTATTCAACATAGTTCTGGAGGTCCTAGCCATGGCAATCAGACAACACAAAGAAACAAAAGGCATCCAGATTGGTAAGGAAGAAGTCAAACTGTCCCTGTTTGTAGATAACATGATACTGTACATTAAATACCCTAAAGAATTCATTCCAAAACAACTAGGTCTAATATCTGAATTCAGCAAAGTTGTGGGATACAAAATTAATACACAGAAATCTGTTGCATTCCTATACACTAATGATGAACTAGCAGAAAGAGAAATCAGGAAAACAATTCCATTCACAATTGCATCAAAAAGAATAAAATACCTAGGAAGAAACCTACTCAAGGAACTGAAAGACTTACACTCTGAAAACTACAAGACACTCATGAGATAAATTAAAGAAGAAACCAACAAATGGAAACACATCCCGTGCTCACGGATAGGAAAAATTAATACTGTCAAAATGGCCATCCTGCCTAAAGCAATCTACAGGTTCAATGCAACCCCTATCAAAATACCAACAGCATTATTCAATGAACTAGAGCAAATAGTTCTAAAATTCATATGGAACCACAAAAGATGCTGAATAGCCAAAGCAATCCTGAGAAGGAAGAATAAAGCAGGGGGAATTATGCTCCCTGACTTCAAGCTCTACTACAAAGCCACAGTAATCAGGACAATTTGGTACTGGCACAGGAACAGACGCATAGACCAATGAAACAGACTAGAAAGCCCAGATATAAACCCAAGCATATATGGTCAATTAATATACAATAAAGGAGTCATGTATATACAATGGGGAAATGACAGCCTCTTCAAGTACTGGTGTTGGCAAAACTGGACAGCTACATGTAAGAGAATGAAACTGAATTCTGTCTAACCCCATACACAAAAGTAAACTCAAAATGCATCAAAGACCTGAATGTAAGTCATGACACCATAAAACTCTTAGAAAAAAATATAGGCAAAAATCTCTTGGACATAAACAAGAGCAACTTCTTCATGAACATGTCTCCCGGGCAAGGGAAACAAAAACAAAAATGAATGAATGGGACTATATCAAACTAAAAAGCTTCTGTACAGCAAGGGATACCATCAGTAGAACAAAAAGATATCCTACAGTATGGGAGAATATATTCATAAGTGACATATCCGATAAGGGGTTGACATCCAAATTATATAAAGAGCTCATGCACCTCAACAAACAAATAGCAAATGAACCAATTAAAGAATGGGCAGAGGATCTGAACAGACACTTCTCCAAAGAAGAAATTCAGATGGCCAACAGGCACATGAAAAGATGTTCCACGTCACTAGTCATCACAGAAATGCAAATTAAATCCACAATGAGATATCACCTCACACCAGTTAGGATGGCTAACATCCAAAACACAAACAACAACAAATGTTGGCGAGGATGTGGAGAAAGGGGAACCCTCCTACACTGCTGGTGGGAATGTAAATTAGTTCAACCATTGTGGAAAGCAGTATGGAGGTTCCTCAAAAAACTCAAAATAGAAATACCATTTGACCCAGGAATTCCACTCCTAGGAATTTACCTTAAGAATGCAGCAGCCCAGTTTGAAAGAGACATATGCACCCCTGTTTATTGCAGCACTATTTCCAATAGGCAAGAAATGGAAGCAACCTAAGTGTCCATCAGTAGATGAATGGATAAAGAAGAGGTGGTATATATACACAATGGAATATTATTCAGCCATAAGAAGAAAACAAATCCTACCATTTGCAACAACATGGATGGAGCTAGAGGGTATTTTGCTCAGTGAAATAAGCCAGGCGGAGAAAGACAAATACCAAATGATTTCCCTCACTGGTGGAGTATAAGAACAAAGAAAAAACTGAAGGAAGAAAACAGCAGCAGACTCACAGAACCCAAGAATGGACTAACAGTTACCAAAGAGAAAGGGACTGGGGAAGATGAGTGGGAAGGGAGGGATAAGGGGGAAAAAGGGGTATTACAATTAGCACACGTAATGTAGCGGGGGTGGGGGTGAGGTGGGGGGATACAGGGAAGGTAGTATAACACAGAGAAGACAAGTAGTGATTCTATAGCATCTTACTATGCTGATGGACAGTGACTGTAATGCGGTATCTGGTGGGGAGTTGAAAATAGGGGGAGTCTAGTAATCATAGTGTTCACGTAACTGTACATTAATGGTAGCAAAAAAAAAAACTTAAAAAAATATACCTTTTCAATGTGAAAGGTAACCCGAGCAGGTTAGTTTACTACAGGTTTCATGGTGGAATTCCAGCGAGCATGCTGCCTTTACATGAACAGCATAAGCAGCAGCCAGAGAGCCTTTCTCCCACACAAAGCATCAAGAATGTGTTATGCTTTAGAGGAAGAGAGGAGGCTCAGATCTGATAGTCTGACATCAAAAGCAAGCTGGATCATTTCAGCTGTAGCAAAATAACTAAGCTGTATATCAATCTAAGAATATAATCTTGTGATGCACAATGATTTAAAAGCAAAGCATAATCCACCCATGGGCATTGGAGAGTTTCCAAAATATTTCTGGTTCACAATACAGGATTTCAACGTAAGATATTTCACTTTTACAATAGATGCTTCTGGGATGAGATATAGTCCTAGAATGACGAGCACTGTGTTTTAACTATAATCTTATTAGAACATTATTTTAATAGTTTCAGTTGCATTGTTACCAAACCTTAAATGAATCTAAATGTGGTATGCATATGTTAGGATGGGTTATGACTAATAAGTTGAAATTTTCTGCAAGTCAGACTTCAAATATTCACAAAGAAAGTACACTTACTTTTCCTATGTCATGAAATAGAAATACACGCAAGTTAACTTTCCAAATCAGACCTTATAGGATAACAAAGATAGGACAATAAATACAACACTTGCTTACAAATACCTCTCATCATTGCTGAAGGCTTAGGTTAGGAAACACTGTAACACAATACATTCTCTGATACAAAGTGAAACTGTCAGGAAGAAAGTAAATGAAAATTCGAATCCTATTTTATTTATTTATACTTTTTGTAATATGTGGTAATATTATTTTTGGCAAGGAAAGAACTTTAAACTACCCTAACTCTAAGATAGAAGATTTTAGGGTTAAGTATTTCATACACGTAGTGGGGTTGTTTTATTTGTTAAAAACACACTCGTTAGTGATTTAGAAGTTCAAATAGTTCGAAATTATGTTATGCCTGGCTTCAGAAAGTTAGTTGTTTACACGGAATAAAATCCTGTGACATGGCTGTAAAAGGATAGGAAATAAGGTAATAACAAATGGAAAAGGAATAAGGATATTTATATCAGAATTTAAGAATGTGAGGTATATCCACATAAAATTTTTTTTAATATCTTTAAAATCTTTAAAAAATGGGATATCCCAACATTGTTGGAAGTGCTGTTAGACTCCAAATATGTAAAGAATACATTTATAAATGGGGTATATTAGAAACTAGAATTAAGATACAATAAGAGAGTATCTTAACATATTTAAATACAGCATGTCACTAAGCTCAGCAAATGCCACTTTAAAAACACTGAAACAACAACAATCACAATGCCTGCCACACCGTATGATCCAGCTCAAGAACAGGCATCTTGGGCACGTTCGCTGTGAACCCCAGTACTGGAAGCCTCGGCAAGTCCTGGTTGCTCATCACCATCCCTGACGGGGGACCCTTCTGGGCTGCCAGCCAGAACGGACCACCTGGGCACCACTGGTAAATGCTCCAGCTCCAGTGCGGGGCACTGTGGACACCAAAGGCAGCGGCCCCAGTTCCCAAACCAGGCTGCCATGAACGCGCCATGATGTGCGTTGCAGTATTTTGGCATCCCCGAGAGGCTGGACACCCTGACTGGGGCTAAGTAAACCCGCAGAGTCAGCTGAGGCATCCTCAACCTTAAGGGTCTTTAGAAAAGAAAAACCGACATCTTTCTTTGTTAACTTGTTCAAGGCACATGGATATTTAGGAAGACAAAACTTTGGGCAAAAATGTAGGGGAAAAATATTTCAAGTGAATTTAAATATTTTCTTATTTCCTTGTAACAAAAAACTCAACCTAATCCTATAACGAAAGTTACCACACAGATATGTAATCAGCGTTGGCTCAAACACTGTACTTGTAAATAAACACCACAGGAGATGGGCATTTGCTTACTTTGATTACAAAGCAACAACAAAATAAGATTACACAACTGTAAGTAGTAGGGAAGTACTTGATTTATTAAGCAGGTAATTGTATCACAGTTCAGTTATGTGGACAGGATACCACCAAGACTACCTCTGTCTTTAAAAGAAACAGAAAAGAGATATTTGTTACAATGCTACTACTAACATGGGTATTTAGATTAGCAAAGATCTGTCACGGAAAGTGCCTTACATTACAGGAGAATGAACGATGAAAAAAAAACGTGAGGAGCTGGAGATGAAGTTACTTGTTTTGTTCCTAAGTTAAAAAGCCTTGTTTAGTCACCCAACGTTCTTTGCTTTCCTGGGTATCTCAGTTGACAAGCAAGAATTCCTAAGTATGTGATCTACTTAATATCCTCAAGTCGCACTCCTTACACCATGCTCCGCTACACAGCCCTTGGCACAGCAAAGGAACCCTTTGCACTCCCTGCTGCCATCCCTGTGGGACATTAGGTATTGCTGTGCTCATTCCTTCCCCTGCCAAGTGGAATGCCTTAGTAATATGTGTCCACAACCCTGGCTCTGCAAGAAGTCAAATACAGCACCAAGGATCAAGCTCAGATTCCCTATACAGAAACAAGTGGAAGTGTCACAAATATCTAATCCCTAATTTTGCATAAAGCTAAAATATACCTTTACACAGATCAAAGAAGCATAACATTTGGAAATGACTGCTTTTCCTAATTTCTGATTATATTTGCAACGATGGTTACTGTCAGTACTGACACATTGACAACTGGTACTCAGAGGCAGTGTCCAGGATGGCTACAGTGAGCTCAGATTTTATAAAGCCAGGAGTGTATGAAAGATGCTCAGTCTTTGCTACTATGATCTTGACTTCCTTACAGTTTTGGACACTGTCAGACTAAATTTCACAAGATTTCACAATATCTCTTAGGCAGAGTGGGGAGGAACAGTATTTTCAGTGCTTATGAGGGCAAGTTAACAAAGGGGGGAGGTGAGAAGACTGACAAAGGAGGTGAGGTCCCTGTCCTCAAGTCATCTTGACTTGGGGAGCAAAGCTGATCCAAAGAAAACCTGAATCCAAATTAATAATAAAGTACAGAACTCACCAGGGAACAAGAAAAAATCATTTTTCTGAATCCAACTTCAAAGCATAAAACTAATATCCTATCAATGTAGTGTATTTTGAAAGGCAGTTAAATTTGTATTTAGTAGCACACTTCTGGATTCTGGTACTGTATTTGAAAACTTCAACTGCGCATTTGCCTAAGTCTCCCTAAAAGAGCTTTTATTTATAAAAAGTTTCCTCAAAAAGTTAAATCTTCAGGGGACTTCTGGGAAGATGGCGGTGTGAGCAGGGCAGCAGAAATTTCCTCCCAAATCATAGGTATTTATGAAAACACAACAAGTACAACTATTCCTAAAAAAGGGACCAGAAGATACAGGACAGCACATAGCCTGCAGCTACAACCTAGAGGACTCGGCACCCCACGAGGCAGGTAAGATACAGAGCTGTGACCCGGCGGGACCGGAGCACTCCCCCACCCCAGTGCACTGGCGGGAGGAGAGGATTCAGAGCCAGGAGGGAGTGGAAGTTCAGGCTCGCGAGATAATCAGCCCCAGTGACCTCCTTACACCGGGAGCACCGACGCACATCGCGCGGTGTAGTGGAGATTGGAGAGACAGAGGGTGCAAGGCCTGAGCTTGCAGCCGGCTCCTGGGAAGAAAAAAAAAGAAAAGAAAAGCACACGCTTTTTCCCCCGGTCTTAAAGAGACAGGAACACAGCAAAGGAGCCGGATCGTCCCAGCACACTCAGTCCAGCAGGCTAGGAGTCCTGGGGAGTTTCAGACCCCCTAGCTGGCGACTGGGAAAGGGTGGCCGCACTTAGACTTCCCACAAAGATCAACAGCCTCCCATTCGTTCCCATCCTGGCCAGAGCTATAAAGGGCCCTGTGGAGCTGCGCAGCCATGGCTCTGGAAGAGTGGAGCAACAGCATGACCTACAGCATTCACACAGAATGTACTCACAGGGGGCGGTTTTTTTGTTTTGTTTTGTTTTCTTTTTTTTTTTTCTTCTCTTTCCTTTTTCTTTTCTCTTCTTTCTCTTTTTTCTTTCTTTCTTTCTTTTCTTTTTCTTTTTTCCTTTCTTTTTAAAGTCTTAAAGAGCCCAGCTGACATTAGTGGCACCTACCAGTGACCACTTCTATAGCCATGAAAAGACAGAGGAATATGGTCCAGACTAAGATCAACCAGAAAACCCCAGAGAGGAAGCCTGAAGGGATAGAAATGCACAATCTTCCTGAAAAAGAATTCAGAATAAAAGTCATAATCATACTGATGGATCTACAGAGAAATGTACAAGTGTTGAGGGAGGAAGTGAGGGAAGTGAGAAAAGACAATGCAGAAATGAGACAAGCCATCGACGGGCTTAGCAGCAGACTGGATGAGATGCAAGAGACTGTTAATGGAATAGACATCAGAGAACAGGAATACAGAGAAGCTGAGGCAGAGAGAGATAAAAGGATCTCTAGGAATGAAAGAATATTAAGAGAATTGTGTGACCAATCCAAACGGAACAATATTCGAATTATAGGAGTACCAGAGGAAGAAGAGAGAGAAAAAGGGATAGAAAGTGTCTTTGAAGAAATAATTGCTGAAAAATTCCCAATGTTGGGGAAGGAAATAGTCTCGCAGTCTACGGAAGCCCACAGATCTCCCAACACAAGGGATCCAAGGAAGACAACACTAAGATACATAATAATTAAAATGGCAAAGATCAAAGATAAAGACAGAGTATTAAAGGCAGCTACAGAGAGAAAAAAGATCACCTACAAAGGAAAACCCATCAGACTATCATCAGACTTTTCAACAGAAACCTTACAGGCCAGAAGAGAATGGCATGATATATTTAACGTAATGAAACAGAAGGGTCTCGAACCAAGAATATTGTACCCAGCATGATTATCATTCAAATATGACGGAGGGATTAAACAATTTCCAGACAAGCAAAAGTTGAGAGAGTTTGCTCTCATAAACCACCACTACAGGATATCTTAAACGGACTGCTCTAGAGGGAAGCATCCCTAAGGCTAAAAAGATGTCACCAGAGAAAATAAAATCATAGCAAAGAAAGCAGACCATCCAAATACTAACCAAAGGCAAAGAATAAAACACCAAGTATATAAAGAATGCAGGAGGAAGAATAAGAAGGGAGAGAAATAAAGAAACATCAGACGATGTTTATAATAACTTAACAAGAAAGTTAAGTTAGATTGTTAGATAGTAAAGAAGCAACACTTGAACCTTTGGTAACCAAGAATCTAACACCAGCAATGGCAATAAGTACATATCTATTGATAATCACCCTAAATGTAAATGGACTGAATGCAACAATCAAAAGACACACAGTAAAAGAATGGATAAAAAAGCAAGACCCATGTATATGCTGCCTACAAGAGACTCACCTCAAACCCAAAGATATACACAGACTAAAAGTGAAGGGATGGAAAAGATATTTCATGCAAAACAACAAGGAGAAAAAAGCAGGTGTTGCAGTACTTATATCAGACAAAATAGACTTCAAAATGAAGAAAGTAGCAACAGATAAAAAAGGATATTACATAATGATAAAGGGGTCAGTCCAACAAGAAGATATAACCATTATAAACATATATGCACCCAACACAGGAGCGCCAACATATGTGAAACAAATACTAACAGAATTGAAGGAGGAAATAGACAGCAATGCACTCATTTTAGGAGACTTCAACACACCACTCACTCCAAAGGATAGATCAACCAGACAGAGACTAAGTAAAGACACAGAGGCACTGAACAGCACACTAGAACACATGGACCTAACAGATATCTACAAAACTCTGCACCCAAAAGCAACAGGATACACATTCTTCTCAAGTGCACATGGAACATTTTCCAGAATAGACCACATACTAGGCCACAAAAAGAACTTCAGGAAATTCAAAAATATTGAAATCCTACCAACCACCTTCTCAGATCACAAAGGTATAAAACTAGAAATAAATTTTAGAAAGAAATCAAAAAGGCTCACAAATACATGGAGACTTAACAACATTCTCCTAATTAATCAATGGGTTAATGACCAAATCAAAACTTTGAGAAATCAAAGAATATATGGTGACTAATGACAACAACAACACAAAGCCACAACTTTTGTGGGACGCAGCAAAGGCAGTTATAAGAGGAAAGTATATTGCAATCCAGGCCTATTTAAAGAAGGAAGAACATTCCCAAATGAATAGTCTAAAGACACAATTACTGAAATTGGAAAAAGAAGAGCAAATGAGGCCCAAAGTCACCAGAAGGAGGGACATAATAAAGATTAGAGAAGAAATAAATAAAATTGAGAAGAATAAAACAATAGAAAAAAATCAATAAAACCAAGAGCTGGTTCTTTGAAAAAATAAACAAAATAGATAAACCCCTAGCCAGACTCATTAAGAGAAAAAGAGAATCTACACACATAAACAGAATCAGAAATGAGAAAGGAAAAATAATGACGGACCCCACAGAAATATAAAGAATTATAAGAGAATATTATGAGCATCTATATGCTAACAAGTTGGAAAACCTAAGAGAAATGGACAACTTCTTAGAAAAATACAACCTTCCAAGACTGACCAAGCAAGAAACAGAAAAACTAAACATCCAATTACCAGCAACTAAACTGAATCGGTAATCAAAAAACTACCCAAGAACAAAACCCCTGGACCAGATAGATTCACCTCTGAATTCTACCAGACATATAGAGAAGAAATAACACCCACTCTCCTTAAAGTTTTCCAAAAAATAGAAGAGGAGGGAGTACTTCCAAACTCTTTCTATGAAGCCAGCATCACTCCAATACCACAACCGGGCAAAGACCTCACCAAAAAGGAAAATTACAGACCAATATCCCTGATGAATGTAGATGTAGAAATATTCAAGAAAATATTAGCAAATTGAATTAAAAAATACATCAAAAATTAAAAAATACATCCATCATGATCAAGTGAAATTCATTTCAGGGATGCAAGGATGGTACAACATTCGAAAATCCATTAACATCATCCACCACATCAACAAAAAGAAGAACAAAAACCACATGATCATCTCCATAGATGCTGAAAAAGCATTTGACAAAATTCAGCATCCATTCATGTTTAAGACGCTCAACAGAATGGGTATAGACGGCAAGTACCTCAACATCATGAAGGCTATATATGACAAACCCACAGCTAACATTATACTTAACAGCGAGAAGCTGAAAGCTTTTCATCTAAGATCAGGAACAAGACAGGGATGCCCACTCTCTCCACTGTTATTCAACATAGTACTGGAGGCCCTTGCCACGGCAATCAGACAAAACAAAGACATACAAGGCATCCAGATTCATAAAGAAGAAGTCAAATTGTCACTATTTACAGATGACATGATACTGTACACAAAAAACCCTAAAGACTCCACTCCAAAATTACTAGAACTAATATCTGAATTCAGCAAAGTTGCAGGATATAAAATTAACACACATAAATCTGTTGCTTTCCTATACACTAACGATGAACTAACAGAAAGAGAAATCAGAAAAACAATTCCATTCACAATTGCATCAAAAAGAATAAAATACCTAGGAAGAAACCTAATGAAGGAAGTGAAAGACCTGTACTCTGAAAACTACAAGACACTCCTAAGAGAAATTAAAGAGGACAGTAACAAATGGAAATGCATCCCATGCTCTTGGCTAGGAAGAATAAATATTGTCAAAATGGCTATACTACCTAAAGCAATCTGGAGATTCAATGCAATCCCTATCAAACTACCTACAGCATTCTTCAATGAACTGGAACAAATAACTCTAAAATTCATATGGAACAACAAAAGACCCCGAAATAGCCAAAGCAATCCTGAGAAGGAGGAATCAAACAGGGGGAATTACGCTCCCTGACTTCAAGCTCTACTACAAAGCCACAGTAATCAAGACAATTTGGTATTGGCACAAAAGCAGACCCACAGACCAGTGGAAAAGAAAAGAAAATCCAAACATATACAGTCAATTAATATTTGATAAAGGAGCTTTGGATATACAATGGGGAGATGACAGTCTCTTCAGCAGCTGGTGTTGGAAAAACTGGACAGCTACATGTAAGAGAATGAAACTGGACTACTGTCTAACCCCATACACAAAGGTAAACTCAAGGTGGATCAAAGACCTCAATGTAAGTCATGAAACCATAAAACTCTTAGAAAAAAACATAGGCAAAAATCTCTTGGACATAAACATGAGCGACTTCTTCATGAACATATCTGCCTGGGCAATGGAAACAAAAGCAAAAATGAACAAGTGGGACTATATCAAGCTGAAAAGCTTCTGTACAGCAAGAACAGTAGAACAAAAAGACATCCTACAGTATGGGAGAATGTATTCATAAATGACGTATCCGATAAGGGGTTGACATCCAAAATATATAAAGAACTCACACACCTTAACAAACAGAAAGCGAATAATCCAATTAAGAAATGGGCAGAGGACATGAATAGACACTTCTCTCAAGAAGAAATTCAGATGACCAACAGACACATGAAAAGATGCTCCACATCACTAATCATCAGAGAAATGCAGATTAAAACCACAATGAGATATCACCTCACACCAGTAAGGATGGCCAACATCCAAAACACAAACAACAACAAATGTTGGCGAGGATGTGGAGAAAAAGGAACCCTCCTACACTGCTGGTGGGAATGCAAATTAGTTCAACCATTGTGGAAAGCAGTATGGAGGTTCCTCAAAAAACTCAAAATAGAAATACCATTTGACCCAGGAATTCCACTCCTAGGAATTTACCCTAAGAGTGCAGCAGCCCAGTTTCAAAAAGACAGATGCACCTCTATGTTTATCGTAGCACTATTTACAATAGCCAAGAAATGGAAGCAACCTAAGTGTCCATCAGTAGATGAATGGGTAAAGAAAATGTGGTACATATACACAATGGAATATTATTCAGCCATAAGAAGAAAACAAATCCTACCACTTGCAACAACATGGATGGAGTTAGAGGGTATTGTGCTCAGTGAAATAAGCCAAGCTGAAAAAGACAAGTTTCAAATGATTTCACTCATATGTGGAGTATAAGAACAAAGAAAAAAACTGAAGGAACAAAACAGCAGCAGACTCATAGAACCAAAGAACGGACTAATAGTTACCAAAGGGAAAGGGACTGGGGGAGATGGGTGGGAAGGGAGGGATTAGGGGGAAAATGGGGCATTATGATTAGCAAATGTAATGTTGGAGGGGCGTAGGGAGGGCTGTACAACTCAGAGAAGACAAGTAGTGATTCTATAGCATCCCACTAAGCTGATGGACAGTCACTGTAATGGGGCTGGTGGGGGGGACCTGTTGAAAGGGGTAGTTTAATAATTATAATATTGCACATTTAATTGTAGATTAATGATACTAAAATTAATTATTTAAAAAAAAGTTAAATCTTCAAATAGAGGACAAGGAATTTTACAATAGCCTGAAGATTTTAATGATTCCCTTCAGACTCTGGCATCAGAGTAAGCCTACATTGGCTTTGGGTAAGAGAAACATATAACAGCATTAGTTAAATGAGCAGAACTTAACCATTTCCTTTTGTTTAGAATGTTTTTTTTGTAATGAACTATTCCCACTTTCAAGTAAAAATCTGAGAATAAAACAAGTTGGCTTTGCAGTTTACCGATTATAAAGAAACAAGGAGTGTTTGAAGTTCAAATTTCACGAAGTTATCCCAAAGATGAACCCTCGTAAGAGATTCCTATTCCATCTTTCACCTACTCTTTTATTGAATGTTTAATGCTAATATCTTCTAATTTGTTAGCACAAAAGATTAAATAGTAGAAGCAGAGGGAAAGAAGAAAGGGGAGTCTATAACAGCAAAATCTGATTCCTAAGCAAATAAAAGTGTAGAGTTTGAGTAGTTTTAATGTTTCATGAAACAATTTCTTTTTCATATAAACTCTCTATAACTTGGAACTATTTTGGACAATATAGGCCAAATAGTAACATCTTCATTATATATTGATACATACAAGCTAATATTTTGATACATGAAAGTTAATTATTCTATCCATGAAAAACAATCCATTAGTTTATTTGCTTAATTCTTTAAAGTTTTATAAAAGATTCCATCTTAATTTTATATTTTGTTTCTAACCATTTCATAGGTAAACCTTTTACGAGAATAGAAGTGATTGCCAAAATAACCAAGGAGATCGGGTAGGAGCTACACCGTTCACACCACCAAACAAATCTTTTTAATGTACTAAGTTCCAATCACTATTTTTTACTTTATTCCAAAACTTTAAAATACAGCTTGAAATTTTTTTAAGTACAGTTTCTTTTCAGTGTTCTTGCTACAGAAATAGAATCATGCAGGTTGAGAGTCCTGCAAATTGTCTCACACCCCAAGATCACATCATGCATATGGCAGCTCTGCTTGGTTCTTGTTCCCACTGTATCATGTGTCAGTACTCAGACATGAAAGCACTTCCCTGTCACTCTGTTATTTTTCTAGTGCACATTCTTCAGTGAAACCTCAAATAACCAAATAAGTTCAACAAAAGTTTACTGAAGTTTATGAATATAGTGTGATTGGTTTTTATTTTTCGGCTGTCTAATAAGCCCTGAGAACAAAGCTAAAAAGAATAATTTGATTAATACATGAGTCAGCCCCCTCTAATTAACTTTAAGAAAGCTTATGTAGAAAAAGAATTCAACATATGAGGAAACTAAGACAAATGGGAGCAGAAGAGGACAGAATGAGGAAAGGGTAACAAGTCAAATGGTTAAAGGAATATGGAAAGTGGAAAACACCCGTGGTATCAAGGTGATAAATTTAAGACATACACACCAAACAATGGGGAGGGAGAGAATCAGGCAGAAATTAAGGCAATCAGGGAGAAATTAGGAAACTAAAGGCAGAGGATAAAACACTTAAAATGAGTGAAGCAGAGGACAAATGAGGTGCTTTATGCTGTAACCTACCACAGAGTAGTAATCTTAGCTTCTAAAACGATTTATTGGGAGAAAAGACACAAATGGAGAAAACTGCAACACTACAGGTTGCAGAGGTCTGATTAAGCACTCTTGCACACTATGGTTCTCTTGAGATTCCAATTTAGTGTTTTGTATAACCCCATAATAATTCCGGACACGCGGGAACTTGGTTAAAGCACACTAGGGAGAGCTTATGAAAAAAAACAGGGGGACTGCTGGGAACCCCAGGGACAAGAGTCAGCTTTCTGGGGCTGAGGTACAAGGCTCATATGAGCTCTGGTTGCCACCATTGTGCACCGATTCCCTGCCACTCTTCGGGGTTGACACCCCTGACCTGACTCCCTTGTCGAAATAATCTCTTCCACCTGTAAAAGAGATCAAAAGACACCAGGTGTTGGCACCTTCTTTGAAAAGTTCCTAACGTTTGCTCTACACAGTCCTCTACCTGAAGCCAGGTAAATCCAAGTTCTCCTACTTCCTTTGTTGCAAAGACACCTTTGTCTCCTATTCAAGTCAAAATGGAAACAGCAACAGGCTTTGGTTTAGAGAAGACATTCTCTGATGCTATGATACCCTTGCTTTATACTAATACCTAATCAGCCTTTATTCAGTCTAAGGATCAAATAAGGGAGAGGAGAAAAATAGGTTTTAACCATAAGTTAAAACAACACAAGGAGATAGATTCCTTTAAATTAACTAATGTAATCACCACGAAAAAAGAAAACACAACTTGAGAACATAGAATTTTACCACAAAAGAAAGCCCCTAAATCAATTACTCTTAAATCTTAAAGAAATGCCTATTGCTTATTTATAGAAGACAAATTACTAGAGTTTTCCTAGAAAAACAGCCAGTTATGAAGGATGCCATCCCATTCCTTTCAATACAGAGATGCCCACATGCCTACCAGAAGGGTTCTAGAAGGTTCAAAAGAACCTCCCCCAGCACTCCCTTACTGAAGTTCTTGAGTCTGGCCAAAATAACCTCAGAAGGAGTCCTGAACTCATTACATATGTGTAATTCGTTCACATCGCTCCTTTCCACTGCCCAGTCTCCTCCGAGGTTGGAAAACTGGAATCCTATCTATTTCTTCAAGGTGCAGCTAGGTTCCCTTTTCTCTTTTCAGACTACTCTGCCCACAGAGCTCACTCTCTCACTGTGGATTACCAACTAGTTTCCATACCACGTTTTGGATATCTGCAGTCTCTTAAGAGTTTACATTACTGTAGTTGGAGTAATTAAATTAATGCAATTGTACAACATATCATGTTATCACATTCTCTAGGAAGTGACTCCTACACTTGACATATTTTATCAATTTCAATATTATTTCCTAATTAACCAGAGGGAATAACATTATTTTGACCTCATCTCTTGTCCAGCTGAGCAAATGCTGTCACAGCTCTTACCTCCTTGGTTCTCCCTTTTCTAGAAGGCTCTCCTTAGCTGCCAATAAATTGTCACCATTACTTTATCAGTCTTTATTCACTTAATTCAATAAATATTATATTGAGTACCGGCAATATGTCAGCCACCGTGCTTAGTGTTATGAAAAATACTGAGGTCAAATCTACCATAATTAATCTTGAATCAACTCCAAACACCCCATGACTCTATATCCATCTTAGAAACTGAACCATCATGCTCCAAAGTTAGAAAAAAGAATGAAACCATTCACTGACTTAAATTTTTCAGATAAAATACTTTTGCAGATAACACTATAATAATACACACTTAGTGGTGACACATTACTTTTGAATCAAATTTTTTTTCATCCTCAAAGTCTTAAGTGTACATTTAAAATTTTTTAATTTTGCTTTTACTCATGCTCAGTTAATTTAATAATAAATAAATTTATCTACATCCTGGTACAAATCTGAATGAAGTTGTGCAAGTTATCCAAAACTAATAACCCCATGGAATAAATGGAATTATTAATGATAAGCGAAGCTTTCCACACAGACCCAATTAAATCAATTTTATAGTTTTATTGAAGCATGACCAAAGAGTCCATGTAAGTGCAATAGAGTTTAATGGAAACTCAGTCTGGTACTAAGAGTAGGTATTATACGCAATGAAAGCATAAATTATAAAGAAGAAACAGTTTTATAAGACAAAGGCTCTATTTCCTCAAATATTGGCCCAAATATACTTATGGTCAAATTCAGAGTTTACAGATAGCTACAATAATGCTATATATTATTTACACAGTCTGCATTTGAAAAATGAAGTTATTCTTTAATTAGCCTTTTCTAAGCCAAAGTTAGTGTTATTTGAAAATGAGGCTCACTACATGATTCTCTAAACGTACTCTGTAATGACTAACATTACCACACAACTGTATAAACATATTTACCATGACATAGTCTTCTACCACAGGTGTATACTTTCCATTCTGAGCATTACCAATATGTTTCTCAGACTAGCCTGATTTAGTATTAACATTGAAGAGGAGAAATATTTCTTATATCATTTAACTATTGGGAAAATAAAATGTTAATGCAACACAACACTTCATATGTCATAATCCATCTTATTTTTGCATTTTTATGTCCCAACTTGTTCCTAAAAGGGTTTATGATAGACACTTAATTTCTTTTTTATTTCAGATATACTAATAAAAAATCTTCATCTAAAAAGTCAATGAAAACAGTCTTGAAATAAGTAATCTGATTTCCATTTACCAGCAAACACCACTTATATAATGAGTAGGTTTTATGTTTTTCTAGTAACAGTAAAATATAGTAAAAAAGGTAAAATATTACAGTACTATACTCAAATGACTAGAAATCACTTTATTAGATAAAACACAAGTCCCCGAATAAGCTAAAGATAAGTTATCTTTTTTAAGTTTTACATATAGTACTGTATTAAGAGAAAAGTTTTCAGAAATGAGCTTCTAGCCTCTTTTAAACATCAAGAATGGCAATGTGTTCAGTGATATTGAAAAGCCTGCAAGGATGTTAGTATATAAATAGCATCTTTGGCACAGTTCAGAACAAGCGGCTTTGCAATGACATGATGGAACAGATCGAAGGCTGAATGGTCACTTGAGATCAGGAAGTTCACATGAATACATCTTCTATCTAACAAATAATCCAGAAACTTCAATCTTGGAAATTACTTTTTAATTTTGGAAAAAATAGATTAAAAACCTCACATTGGGAGGTACTCAAATACCTTCTGTGTTTCAAGTGATTTCTAACTATGTCTAAATAAATAAAGGACATGAGAATATTTTTTAGCTGTTGTCCAACACCTACAGCTTCATGTTTCCTGATCAGGGAAAGGAATAAACAGACTATTTTCCATAAAAGGGATCTGAATTGTAGGAGTACACAGCGCACATGCTAGGTTTTATTTCATCCGCACACAAACACTGAAGCAGACAAGGATAATAAAAAATGTATTTCAGCACAAATTCGGTATTTACTAACGTGGCTGTTCCTGAGGGACCGCCCACGCACAAGTTTTATTTACAACACACAGGGGTAGATGCCCCCCCCAGCCTCCGAGCAAACATCTCAGAGCCTGAAGATGTCTCTGAATCTAATAAACCAAGGATTTAGGGTATTAATGTCCAGTATACTTGGAAGGTAATGTCAAATATCTCTGGTAGCTTCTAATTTGACAGTGTAGATGAGGGTTGCACTACATCTAAGATTTCTGACCAACAATCACAATGGCAGCTTGAAAGACATGAGCTCTTTAAAACCCGCCTGCGGAGCTTTCTGTTTTCTCGCTCATCCTAAAGGGAAAAGCACTGTAACTTACGTAATTCGTCATATTAAAACATATGTTCCGAATTCTCCACATTTTATACCAGATCTATCTAAATATAAAACTTTACATTGGAATTTACTTTTTACTATTAATGCTCATTTAGATATATCAACATATTTACCCATGTCTTTGCTGATATTTATTCTTGCATCTCGCACTTTGCATCTGGGTTCAATTTCCTTCTAGTCGAAGCACATGCCTGTAGCTCTGTAGGCAAATATCTATGAATAGTACACATTCTCGTCTCTGCAGGCCCCAGCATGTCTTCTCTTCACTCTTACTCTTAAATTACTTCCCTGAGTACTTTGAAGATATTGTTCCATGGCCTTCTGACAGCTATTAAGAAGTCTGGGGTCAGCTTAATTTTCATTCTGGGTAGGAAACCTGCCTTTTGTCTCTAGTCACTGCTCATAGTTTCTCTTTCTCCTGTAGGTGACGATTTCCCTCTTTGCCTGGCTCTTCAAACTTCTGACATGTCTCCCACCCTCACATTGGGCTAATGACCTGGGTTTCTGTCCCACTGGGAGTACACAGCACAAAAGAGGACACCACAACTGCCCACCATCACAGCCATGCTCCTTCCAGCATCTGTAACAGGCTAGTTTTCTGCCATCTGCCTATTTCTAGAGATACTGTTTTCACTTCTAAGGTTAAATAACTCCTACACTTGGGTACTACATTCCATTCCCTCTCATCTACTAAAGAACACTGTCAAACAATTCTTACCTTCTCATAAAATATTCTCTCTCTGCTGGATCATTCCTATCAGCTTACAAATATGCTCTTATTTTCCCCATCTTAAAAATAAAAAAACAAATACAAAACCTCTTCTTGTCTTACAACTCCCTTGGACTACTGCCCACATTTCCAGACAAAGCATCTAAACTTTAGCTCCTGCTCATTACTCTGTTCATATAATATTAGTTGAGATCACAGTTTATTTATAAAGAGATCATAGTTAAATTAATTGCGATTGTAATTAAGTGGGATATCATAAATCTATATTTTCATATTGATCAATCTCTTTCAGGTGGGTTATTACCCTGCCTTAAAAGTACTTCTGGAAGGATCAAGATGTCTTCCAGTAGATGAATGGATAAATGAACTGTGGTACATCCAGACAAGGGAATATTATCCAGCCTAAAAAGAAATGAGCTATCAGGCTATGAAAAGACATGGAGGAACCTAAATGCATATTACTAAGTGAAGGATGCCCATCTGAAAAGGCTACACACTGTGTGATTCCAACTATGTGACATTTTGGAAAAGGCAAAACTATGGAGACAGTAAAACAGTCAGTGGTTGCCAGGAATCAAGGGAGGAGGGAGGATGAACAGGTGGAGCCCAGAGGCTTTTTATGGCAGCGAAAGTCCATCATTACGATACCACAATGATGGACACATGTCATATGTATTCGTCCAATCGCATAGACTATACAGTGAGAGTGAACTCTAATGTGTGGACTTTATTTAGGTGATTATGATGTGTCAGTGTAGGTTCATCCATCGTAACAAATATACTGCTCTGAAGGGGGCATATATTGATATGGGCAATGTGGGATCAAGGAAGATATGGGAAAATATCTGTACCTTCCTTTCGATTTTGCTTGAACCTAAAACTGCTCTAGAAAAATAAAGTCCTTTTTTAAAAAAGTAAGTTCTGTGTTACTTTGGTTATTGCTATTTTAATTTAAAACACAAGTACAGCCAAGTTTCAGTTTTTCAGACTATCTGGTTATATGTCATCCAGTTTGCAAATCTGCTGAAGTTCACAACTTTTCCATATTCTGATTAATTCATTACTCAACATGCTCTCCAGGAGAAAGAAAACAGAAGCACAGAAAATCAACAATAACTTGCAGTGAGGTCAAAACCACCATCAACTAGATTTTCTATGTATCTCATCTGATACAGACAATCCAAACTGACTGTATCATGTGATTGTATATTTTTGACATTAGTAATGTTTCACGTGTATCACTTCATTTAATACTCACTCCTACCTGAAGAGCCAAGTATGATGATGACCATCGCTTTATCAACAAGAAAACTAATGCTTACAAAAGCTGGCCCTAGTGACAAAATGAGAGAGTGGCAGAGCTGACATCTAAACTAGGCAGTGAGTCCAGAGCCTACACCCCAGCCACTGAGCTATCAGCCTCAGTTCTAAGGATTATGTTAGTGAGGAAACGTACGCTACCCAACACATGACCCTGTTAGGATTTTAGGAACTAAGCGACCTGAATTTTACTTGCTTTTAGTGAGCTTAGTATTTACCTAATTACCAGAATACACCTTTTATTAAACTTTATACTAAAATTATTTGAACTCTTGAGGTCACCTTTTGGGGGTATTAAAATCAAACCATTATGTTTTGAAAAATTAGATTAAGGTACCAGACAGCTCTACACAGTACTTCATATTAAATCTCCTCTTTATCTAGTTAAATAATCTCGTTCCTTTATGTGAAAGAAGGCTCTTACCCTTGCAATGAGGACATTTGAGGTGGAGGCAATTATGAGGACATAATTAAGGTGGAGGATTCATTCTGATGCTTGATCAACATAAGAGCTGGGATTTGATGCCCATAATTACTCTCAGCCTTAATTACTCTTAACCATCTCACCACTTCACCAACTTGGAAGTCACAGATGACAATTATCAACTAAAAAGACATGTCCTGATCTTTTCAGGCAAAAACAGCAGTCCCCTCCTTATCCGTGGGGGATTTGTTCCAAGACCTCCAGTGCCTGAAACCCTGGTGAGTACCAAACCCTATTACTCCGTTTTTTCCTATCCATACATACATATGATAAAGTTTAATTTCTAAATTAGGCACAGAGGGGGATTAACAATAACTAATAATAAAACCATCTAATGTAATAATAGGTGAATGGGTCTCTGCCTCTCAGAATATCTTCCTGCGCTGCACTCACCCTTGTGTTGATGTGAGATGATAAAATGCCTCTTGATGAGATGGAGCAAGGGGGCTGCCTTGGCATCGTGACCTAGCGCCAGGCCACCCCTGACCTCGGGATGACACCTCAGGAGGAGATCTGCTTCTGGCCCGCGGTGACCATAAATAACAGAACCTCGGAAAGAAGCAGCAGAGATAACGGGGGGACTGCTATAACTTTTCAAAGTGTTTTAAACATCCTTTTAGCATTAGAATCTAAGACTATTTTCTTGACTTTCCCCCAAAACCAACAGTTTGAAAATTTCAGGAGACAGCACAGTGACAGGGAGAGGCTCTATTAACATAATTCTTAGGAACTTTGATTTTTCTCATGGCCTTGTTGCAGAAGTAACTGAGAAAGCAAAGGACTATATTCATATGATGTGTTATTTCAAGTAGAACCTGCTTACAAACAGTAAGTAAAATCTATTTCCAGTTTATTTTCTAAAAAGATATCAAATCTTTACTCCAGAAACACTGAAGACTAAAAGTCACAAAAGTTAAACTAACTCAATGTTCGTTGTCCACTTAGATAAACCAGATCAGGGCCTAAGTGCACTAATTAGATCATTTAATTTATACTAGTCAAAAAGCTGAGTTCAGATATACAGGAGATATAAGGGAATGAAAGTAATGTAATATAACCAAACCTGAATACAGCCTCACACATTAGCTATTAAAAAATGGAAACAATACTTACCCTGATAACTCAGTGAGCTACTGTGTAGGTCATATGAGATGCAGTATTTGAAAATATTTTAAACTGTTAGGCATTTTTAATTGAAAAAATTATTCATGTTACTATTAAACTAAAAAGTCAGCAAGAAGGTTTCAAGAATTACAAATCGTCTAAGAACTTCTCATTTGTTTTTCAACAGAATCATTTTTACTCTTTAAAGAACACTATGCCACATAAAAACAAAGTTAATGCTTCAGTAATCATGGCCCCTCCCCCGACCACCCGCTCTCTGAACCTCAGTCTTTTAAAAATATGTCTGCTTACCGCCTCTGAAAAAGCATTTGATGGTGGCTGAAGCGTCTGAAGCACAGCAGCCGGGACAGGCTTTTTCCAACACAATGCTTACATCCCCACAGTTGAATCTCTTCCCCGTACTGCACGCTGTAACCCCGAGAAAGTGACCTGAACTTTACAATAAGGGAACTTAATCAAAGTTTATGCTTTTCCTCAAAGAATGTGATGAGTGAAAATCAGATGCCAACTGTTCATCTGCAAGACACCAAGACCCAAAGCGGACAAAACAACGACGTAAAAATGACAGATGACTGAGGACTGAGGACTGAGGACGTGTGCAGAAGTGCGTCCTTATGATTCACACTGGGGAGGGAAGTTACTGTTTGAAAATAAATACAAAATAAACGTACTCATGTTTTTTTAAGGCACTTGTGGCTTAACTAAGACGCCAAGTACGTTAGCTTCTCTCTGCACACACAGAGAAGTAAATGTAATAAAACTGGTATTTTAAAGATATAACACATTCAAATGAAACTGAAAGCTATAGATGGTAAGAAATGTTTCCCTGAGGGAATGAGGCTTACCTCATTATTTCTGGGTCTAACTGAACTATTGGGTACAAAATTAAATTATTCATGACAGGTTCGCTGAATTGCCTCCTAGAAAGTTTAATAAAGCACCCTAGAAATACAGAACAACTCCTCATAAATTGACAAACGCTTTCTTAAATATCTATATAAAACTACATGCTAACAATATTTTAAAAAACAATTTCAGCATGTTCTTATTTTTATTTTTATTTTGAATTATCTCTTCACTTTAATAATGACATAATATTCTATCTTATTTATTTATCTGTACTGCTACTGTTGAATATTGAGTTTGTTTCCAGCTTTTGCTCTAATAAAAAATACTACATTGGCATGTTATTTTTAAACTGTATTGAAGTATAATTTACACACAAAAAAATGTACATATTTTATGCATACAGTTCAACAAATTTTGACAAATGGATACATACATCCATGTAACCACTATCCCAGCCAAGCTGCAGAGTATTTCCGCAGCCACAGAAAGCTTTCCTGTGCTCCTTATAAACTATATCCCACTACACGCCAGGCAACAGGCTCATCTAATTTCTATATTCATAGATTACTGTTGCCTGCTCTAGACTTTGTAAATGGAACTATATAATAAGAGCTCTCTTGTGCCAAGTCTCTTTTATTCAACATATATGTCTGTGAGGTTCATGCGCATTGTCGTGTTTGTCTTTAATTCATTTTTACTGTGAGTATTCCATTGAATGACTGTCCCACAATTTGTTTATCCATTCCCCTGCTGAGAGACACTGAGGTTGTTTCCAATAAACACTCACGTCTACCGTGAATAAAGGTGATATGAACATTTGTGAATAAGTCTTTTTGTGGCCATATGTTTTAATTTCTTTGCGGCAGATATGAAGGTATGGAATTGTAGGTCATAGGTATATGTTTGAATGTTCACTAAGGAAAACTAACTGTTCAAGTGGTTATGCATTTTACACTCCCTCAGAATGTTCCATTTGTTCTGCTTTCTCTCTAACCTGCTTATTCCATCTTTTAAATTTAGCCATCCTGGTGGTTCTAAGTGGTATCTCCTTGTGGACTTTAAATAATTGAAGTGTCTTTTAAAATCTTTGTCCATTAAAAAAAAATGGTTTGTCTCATTATTATGCTGTAAGAGTTCTTTAAATATTCTAGATACACACCCTTTGTCAGTTATGTGTTACAAATATCTTGTCCTACCCGTGCCTTGCTTTTGCATTTTAAATGGTATCTTTTCAAGAGCAGAAATTTGTAATTATCTTTAAGTCCACTTATCAAAACTTTGTTTATCTTATGAAAAGTGCTTTTTTTGTCCTAAGAAATTGCTATGGTCTGAATGTTTGTGTGCCCCCAAATTCCTGTGTTCAACCCTAATGCCCAAGATGATGATAGTGGAGGTGGGGCCTCTGGGAGATGATTGGGTCCTGTAGGCGGAGCCCTCATGGATGGGGTCAGTGTCCTTGAAACAGAGGCTCCAGAAAGCTCCCTCACCCTTCAGCCTCATGAGGATGCGGAAGTCTGCGGCCTGGAAGAGGGCCCTCATCCGACCAAGCTGGCACCCTGATCTCAGACTTCCAGCCTCCAGACACGTGAGGACTAAAGTTGTTTTGTTTGTAAGCCAGCCAGTCCATAGTGTTTTGTTACAGCAGCCCGAATAGACTAACAGAAGTTTTTGCCCACCCTAACAAAGTCACAAAGATTTCCTACATTTTCTTCTGAAATTTTTGGTTTTAGGTTTTACAACAGGTAAGTCTGATTTGTTTTTGTTTTTTTTATAATTTATGCATTTGCTGTGAAATGGGGATCAAAGTTACCTCCCCTAGCTCTGCCAACCAAGAGACCCAGTTAACTCAGCTTCTTTCGTTGAAAAGACTGGTTTTTCTCCCTTGATTTATCTTGGCACCTTTGCTGAAAAATCAACTGGCTGCATGGGTCTATTTCTGAACTCTGTGCTGTCCCATTGGCCTACTTGCCTATCAGTCTTGCTCTTTTAAAGAAGTAAGTGTACAGTATTTCCTTTGTCCTGGCATAGGAGTCAGAACTAGGGCAAACTGCTGGCATGGACATATCCCCAGCACCTTTTCAGAATGAATAGCAACTCACAGATCGAAATAAAACGGGAAAAGTGTGTATTTAAATATTCTTTAAAAATGATCGGTAACTCTTAAAACAGTAAATATAAGCCATGGTAATGCTAAAATGTGAATTTGTTTTCTAAGTTGATTGTTACTCAGTTAACCACTCGGAATGAGATCGGTGGCAGAAAGCACCAAGGGAGCTGGCTTTACAAAGGTCGCTGATAAGCCTTTCCGAATTTCCCTGATGCACTTCCAAGGGCCTTCAACTGCACAGCGCCCCCTTGGGCTCAGACCCGGTCAGCTGCTTCGAACCAACCACCCGACCCCGGCACCCTAGGTCAGCCCGCTTTGCCCATCGCGACCAAGAGGCGTTGATTCACCTTCTTGAGAAAGAAAACTGAGGCCATTCTTTAGGTTTTGGGACACATATTCCATCTACATTTCCACACGTCATTAGTTCCATCCCAGGAAGGAGAGAAAGAAGGCGAGGTGATCCCACCCAGGAGCTCATTTTCCTACTGGTGTCCTTAACTTTATCCTTTGGGTCAAATCAGTGTCTTAGGTGGTGTTTCTAAATCTTGAGGATTCAGAAACAAGAAATGGAATCCCCAGGAATTCTCAATATCATAAGTTATTTCTCTATGTTTCATATGTTTGTGTGTTTAAAAAATGATCTGTACCTGATACACCTAAGAATAGGAAATACTAGATGAAGTGAATATTAACATAATTTCCATTTATTATTTGATATGTAAAAATATATGATCTATAAAAGTATTATCATACATCATATATTTATGATATATAACATATATATGTAAATATTTGATATATAAAAGTCAGCATTTTTAAATGAAAGTTTTAAAACATACAAAACAGTGAAAGTCCTGATTTTTGTTTCATGACAAATACTCCAGACATAGAAAGACTTCTTTCATTCAGCATAGATGGCATTATCTCCCAGTCGGCCATTCAGGCATATTTTGTTTCATTTATGCACATTTCCTTTTTTAACAATACAACTGTCTGCTCACCCTAATTTTGCCTTTGCCATTAAAGTCAATATTGCTTTGCGAATTCAGATTATAGGTCAGTTTCTGATTTCATGTTGATATATTCCAGGTGCACATTCACATCTTCTCTTTGCATTTGTTCTATGAAAGCATTAACAAATAAGTGTAGTCTGTAGCAAATATTAAAACTGGAAACCCTCAGCAAACATTATTAGGTACTATTCAAAAAGGGCAACACTTGAATCTCCTAGCAAGGTTACTGGCATTACACAGAATCCCATGCCCAAATTGACAACCTAAGAACTTATTTTCTTATCAGGACTTGTTATTTATTGGAACACCACTCACTGGAATCATACAAAGTATACAGTGGGACTAAACTTATAAGTATTTATTTTGTCTGCAAGCATGACTCACTAAGAGCTATAGGCAGGGCCAGGAATCACTCTAACACTTGGCAAGAGCCACAAACAGGAACGACATGACATGATCCCCTCATGCTCCCACCCGGGTTTGCTGACACATCCATCCCAACCTGCAGCTCCCTCTCTCCGTGTTTCCTGCTCTTGCTTTGAATTGGTTATCAATGGGATCCTGTGAATCAGCAATCTGCTCTGTGAGTAATAAACCTGAAGTCTTTATTTTCCTGCTATCATTAATGTACAATTACATGAACATTATTGTTACTAGACTCCCCCATTTATCAAGTCCTCACCACATACCCCATTACAGTCACTGTCCATCAGCGTAGTAGGATGCTATAGGATCACTCCTTGTCTTCTCTGTGATATACTGCCTTCCCTGTGTAACCCCCCTACATTATACAAGCTAATCGTAATGACCCCTTTTCCCCCTTACCCCCTTTCCACACATCCTCTCCAATCCATTTCCCTTTGGTAACTGTTAGTCCATTCTTGGGTTCAGTGAGTCTGTTGCTGTTTTGGTTCTTCAACTTTTGCTTTGTTCTTATACTCCACAGATGAGTGAAATCATTTGATACTTGTCTTTCTCCACCTGGCTTATTTCACTGAGCATAATACCCTCTAGCTCCATCCATGTTGTTGCAAATGGTAGGATTTGTTTTCTTCTTATGGCCGAATAATATTCCTCTGTGTATGTGTACCACCTCTTCTTTATGCATTCATGTACTGATGGACACTTAGGTTGCTTCCATTTCTTGGCTATTGGAAATAGTGCTGGATAAACATAGAGGTGCATATGTCTTTTTCAGACTGGGCTGCGGCATTCTTAGGGTAAATTCCTAATGTGGAAATCTTGGGTCAAATGGTATTTCTATTTTCAGCTTTTTGAGGAACCTCCATACTGCTTTCCACAATGGTTGAACTAATTTACATTCCCACCAGCAGTGTAGGAGTGTTCCCCTTTCTCCACATCCTAGCCAACATTTGTTGTTTGTCTTTCGGATGTTAGCCATCCTAACTGGTGTGAGGTGATATCTCATTGTGGTTTTTTTTAATTTGCATTTCTCTGATGATTAGTGATGTGGAGCATCTTTTCATGTGTCTGTTGGCCATCTGAATTTCTTCTTTGGAGAAGTGTCTGTTCAGCTCCTCTGCCCATTTTTTAATTGGCTTATTTGCTTTTTGTTTGTTGAGGCGCATGAGCTCTTTATATAATTTGGATGTCAACCCCTTATCAGATATGTTATTTATGAATATATTCTCCCATGCTGTAGGATGTCTTTTTCTTCTACTGATGGTATCCCTTGCTGAACAGAAGCTTTTTAGTTTGATATAGTCCCATTCGTTCATTTTTGCTTTTGTTTTCCTTGCCCGGGGAGATATGTTCATGAAGAAGGTGCTCATGTTTATGTCCAAGAGATTTTTGCCTATATTTTTTCCTAAGAGCTTTATGGTTTCATAACTTACATTCAGGTCTTTGATCCATTTTGAGTTTACTTTTGTGTATGGGGTTAGACAATAATCCAGTTTGATTCTCTTACATGTCCAGTTTTGCCAACACCAGCTGTTGAAGAGGCTGTCATTTCCCTATTGTATATTCGAGGCTCCTTTAATCGTATATTAATTGACCGTATATGCTTCGGTTTATATCTGGGCTCTCTAGTCTGTTCCATTGGTCTATGGGCCTGTTCTTGTGCCAGTACCAAACTGTCTTGATTACTGTGGCTTTGTAGTAGAGCTTGAAGTCAGGGAGCATAATTCCCCCTGCTTTATTCTTTCTTGTCAGGATTGCTTTGGCTATTCGGGGTCCTTTGTGGTTTCATATGAATTTTAGAACTGTTTGCTCTGTTCATTGAACAATGCTGCTGATATTTTCACAGGGATTGCATTGAATCTGTAGATTGCTTTAGGCAGGATGGCCATTTTGACAATATTAATTCTTCCTATCCATTAGCATGGGGTGTTTCCATTTATTGGTTTCTTCTTTAATTTATCTCATGAGTGTCTTGTAGTTTTCAGAGTATAAGTCTTTCAGTTACTTGGTTAGGTTTATTCCTAGATATTTTATTCTTTTTGATGCAATTGTGAATGGAATTGTTTTCCTGATTTCTCTTTCTGATAGTTCATCATTAGTGTATAGGAATGCAACAGATTTCTGTGTATTAATTTTGTATCCCGCAACTTTGCTGATTTCAGATATTAGATCTAGTAGTTTTGGAAGGGGTTCTTTAGGGTTTTTTATGTACAATATCATGTCATCTGCAAACAGGGACAGGTTGAGTTTTTCCTTACCGATCTGGATGCCTTGTATTTCTTTGTGTTGTCTGATTGCTGTGGCTAGGACCTACAGAACTATGTTGAATAAAAGTGGGGAGAGTGGGCATCCTTGTCTTGTTCCTGATCTTAAAGGAAAAGCTTTCAGCTTCTCGCTGTTAAGTATAATGTTGACTGTGCGTTTGTCATATATGGCCTTTATTATGTTGAGGTACTTGCCCTCTCTACCCATTTTGTTGAGAGTTTTTATCATGAAAAGATGTTGAATTTTGTCCAATGCTTTTTCAGCATCTATGGAGATGATCATATGGTTTTTGTCCTTCTTTTTGTTGATGTGGTGGATGATGTTGATGGATTTTCGAATGTTCTACCATCCTTGCATCCGTGGGATGAATCCCACTTGATCATAATGGATAATCTTTTTCATCTATTTTTTAATTCAGTTTGCTAATATTTTGTTGAGTATTTCTGCATCTATGTTCACCAGGGATATTGGTCTGTAATTTTCTTTTTTGTGGTGTCTTTGCCTGGTTTTGGCATTAGAATTTTTGAAGTCTTTTTTTTTCTGATACAAATACTACAACTCCTGCTTTTTTCTCCCTATTAGTTGCATGAAATATCTTTTTCCATCTCTTTACTTTCCGTCTCTGTATGTTTTTGGGTTTGAAGTGAGTCTCTTGTAGGCAGCATATCTATATGATGGGTCTTGTTTTTTATCCATTCAGTGACTCTATGTCTTCTGATTGGTACATTCAGACCATTTCCATTTAGGGCGATTATTGATAGGTGTGTACTTATTGCCAGTGTAGGCTTTTGATTCGTGGTTACCAAAGGTTCAAGAATAATTCCTTACTATCTAACAGTCAAATTTAACTCACTTCGTAAGGTATTACAAACACTACCTAAAGATTCTTTTTTTTTGCACCTTTTTCTTCCTCCTCCATTCTTTGTATGTTATCAATCATATTCTGTACTCTTTGTCTATCCCTTGGGTGACATCTATTTAGCCTTAGGAATACTTCTTTCTACAGGAGTCCCTCCAAAATGCACTGTAGAGATGGTTTGTGGGAGGTAAAGTCTCTCAGCTTTTGCTTATCTGAAAATTGTTTAATCCCGCCTTCAAATTTAAATGATAACCTTGCTGGGTAGAGTATTCTTGGTTTGAGGCCCTTCTGCTTCATTGCATTAAATATATCACGCCCTGTAAGGTTTCTGTTGAGAAATCTGATAGCCTGATGGGTTTCCCTTTGTATGTGATCTTTTTTCTCTCTCTGGCTGCTTTTAATAGTCTGTCCTTGTCCTTGATCTTTGCCGTTTTAATTACTATGTGTCTTGGTGTTGTCTTCCTTGGGTCCCTTGTGTTGGGAGATCTATGCACCTCCATGGCTTGAGAGACTATCTCTTTCCCCAGATTGGGAAAGTTTTCCGCAATTAGCTCCTCAATGACACTTTCTATCTCTTTTTCTCTCTTCTTCTTCTTTTGGTACCCCCATTATGTGAATATTGTCCCGTTTGGATTGGTCACACAGTTCTCTCAATATTCTTTCATTCTTAGAGATCCTTTTTTCTCTCTGTGCCTCAGCTTCCTTGTATTCCTCTTCTCTAATTTCTATTCCATTTATCATCTCTTCTATCACATCTAACCTGTTTTTAAATCCCTCCCTTGTATGTTGCATTTCAGATATGGAATTTTTTAATGACTGAATCTCCATGTTAAATTCGTTCCTGAGTTCTTGAATATTTTTCTGTACCTCCATAAGCATGTTTATGATTTTTATTTTGAACTTTCTTTCAGGAAGATTGGTGAGTTCAGTTTCATTTGGCCCTTTTTCTGGAGTTTGTGAGATTTTGGTCAGGCTCTTTTGACGTTTCATATTTCTATGTTGTGCCCTCTAGTGCCCAGAAGCTCCCGTCTCTGGAGCTGCTCAGCCCCTAGAGTGAGGTAGGGGGTTGTTGGGAAGTGGAGCTGGTGCCCTGTTTTGTGAGGCCTGCTCTGTTCGTGAGGTCTGTATGCAGTCTGGTTCAGCCTTCTTTCCTGTTGCTGTTTTAAGGTTCGTTGTATTAATTAACTATATTTTCATACTATTTGTGGTTTTGGGAGGAGTTCTCTGTCTCACCTCTCATGCCACCGTCTTGAATCCCTAAACCTTAATTCTTGCAGGAGAATCATAATACTTTCCATGTTTTCCTGACTTCTGGATAAAAGGAAGCAAACCCTGCACAGAAACACTTCCCTAGTATCTGTCTCCCTACCCACCCCTATGCCCTCTGATTTTCTGCTCTTGGCTTCCAATCACGCCACCTTCTATGACTTTTGTGCCCCCTCCTACCATCTCGCCTTTACTGCCAACTCTTAATATATTCACCACACATTTACATAACAAGTATATATAGTATATAAACATATTTACTATACATTTATAGTACAAGTATACATAGTTTATAAATATATTTACTATACTTACTCCTCTGCTTCCTCCCCTGTCTTTTACTCCTCAGACATACAAACCTGGTTCCCACTCTGACCTTGCTACATAGCCTGGTCTTACTAAAGTTGCTAATGATCTCAAACTGGCAAAGGAGTTCTCTTCAGGTCTCATTCTATTGACTTCTGTGTAGTAATTGGTGACATAAACCAGTCCCTCTTTCTCAAACCTTTCTCCTATCTTGTTTTTCTGAGCAGTATCTCATCCAGGTCTTTGTACTGTGTATTGCTCTTTTTGCCTTTTTATTGGCTTTTTCTTCTGGCCTGTTCTTAAATATGGGTGCTTTTCAAGGTTCTAAGTCCCAGCCCTCTCATATAAAAACACTCTCACTGAGCAATTTTAGCTACCTTTGATGTATAATGCAGTTGACTCCCCAATTCTTATCTACACCTCAGCCCCTCTCTTGATCTACAGACTCAAATTCCTGTGTACTGGCTATCTTTACCTGGAAATGTTTAGAACAGTTTAACTCAACACGACTAGAAACGTGGGAAGTTTCCTCTGTTTACTCTCCTCCACAACACATCCAGCTGGCCTTGAGTCCCTATCTGCCCTACCTTCCCATTTGGGAGGCCACCTCACTCCACTCTTGCTCTCAAGTCTCTGCTTCAACCATAGTCCATTCCTTAAAGGAGCCATGCTTCTTTCTAACACAAGACCGTCACGTGCTGTTTTCTTTTCTTGACAAAAGCGTTCCCATCCCTTCTTCATCACTTGGCTAGCTCCTTGTGTTACAGGCTGAACTGTGTCCCCCCAGGATTCATATGTTAAAGTTGTAACCCCAAGTACCTCAGAATGTGACCTCATTTGAAAATAGGGCCAATATGGAAATTTGTTAAGATTAGGTCACACTGAAGTGGGTGGCCCTAATCCAGTATGACTGGTGTCCTTATAGAAAGGGAAACTTGGACAGACATGCACACACGGAGATCCCATGTGAAGATGAAGGCAGAGATGGGTGACGTGTGTACAAGCCAAGGAATGCTAACTACTTGATCTCAGACTTCTAGTCTCCAGAACCATGAGACAATAAATTTCTGTTGTTTAAGTCACTTTGTCTGTGGCACTAGTTATGACAGTCCTTGAAAACTAACACACCTCATCATCATACAGATCTTAGCTAAAATGTCACTTCTTCCAGAAAACCTCCCCTGACTCTCTCAAAATGAACTAGTCCCACCTCCCTCACTTATATGGTCTCACAGCACTCTTAATTTTTCCTTTATGGGCACTTATCATGTTCATCTGTGTGATTAATTATACTAATATTTATGTCCTCTACTAGTCTATAAAGTAGGTCAGCCCATGTGCATGATTAGTTCACCCTGTGTGACTGTCTTTAAAGCACTGATCCCTTTCTGAAATGATCTTGATCATTTATCTATGTACTTACTGCTTGTTTCTCCCTCCACAGTGAGTGACCCAACTTGTACAACAGTGCCCGCCAAATGGCTGGTGTTCAGAAATGATCTATTAGATGAACTAATACATAAATAAACTCCAAGGGAGAATCAGGACTATTCTGCTCATGACTGACTGCATCTCCGGTGCTCAGTATATACAAAGTAGCTCATATGGAAAGCAATCAACAATTACATATGTTGAATGAATGAATGAATGAGCCTATTTAATAATGGCAGGCATTTCATTATAAGGAAGCTTATAATCACTTAAAAATATTTAAAATTTGGAGACAGTAACCTGCCTTATACTAAAGGAAATCTTTTTTATTGACATATGTCATTCATCAATTTACTTTTGTTTTTCAGTTGATACTTAGTATTTAGGAATATTTACCAACAAGAAAACTCAAAAGGCACAGCTCTCAGCTATGACTGATCTCAAAATGACTTAAATTCATGGAATGAAGGTATAAAACAGCAAAATGGAAAAAGCTAAAACAAAAGGTTTTTTTCAAGATGTTCAAAACAAAAACTGTCTTCCTTTGAATGTTATATATTGCTGAAATAATGCTAGCAGCATCAAGCAATTTTTAAAAATTACTTTCAACTAACATCTCTGACACAACAGGTGTTTTCCTTTTTCTATGTTTCTTGTAGCCTTTGCCCAAGACATATAGATTGCATGTAGTTGTAATAGCATGTGGCTATGACCATGAGAAAAACAGGCACACAGGGAAAGTGATAAACAGATTAAAAGTTACATTTGAAAAAAAAACAGTATTACAAAAGCTAAGAGAGAGTGTCCCAAGTGGAACTGCTTGCATTCTGTCATCTTAATCAGCAAATGCCTTGAAAGAGTTTCTGTTAAACAGGAATCCTCAGGAATTGCGGAGAAACACTTAATGGGGGGAAGCAGATTCACCCTTCATCAATCAGCTCGACAGACAAGGCATGAAGGGTAAGAGAATACCAGACAAAACCCTGGCTTTCAAGGGATTAGACATCAATTTATTTAATACTAGTTTATTTAGCTTTTGATGGTTTTTTCTTCCTTCATTCTTAACTTAAAAATTCTTGACGTCAAAAAGGATCCCAACTCTTTCCCCCAAAATACAGCAGAGTCAGAAATACAAAAAAACACTATTCACAGTATAAAATGTATTTTCAGAAATAGTATCTCAGAAAAAAAAGTATCTTAAATGTTTCAAGTTTAAAACAAATAAGCAATTAAATTAAAATATCCCTAAAAAGTCTTTCAAATAGGAAAGAAAAACACCAAAAACTGAACATAACCAATTACTCAAGATAAAATTGCCACTAAAATAACATAAAAAGAAACCTTAACATTTTTGTAGTTTTGATAAAAATCCACTTTGTTGACACTGAGGAAGGCTTAGTTACTCTCTCCCAGTTTGTGGAAGACAATAAGGATTATTTGAATGCCTTCTGGTTTGTCTGTTATCATCAATGTGCAGCAGAAATTATTTAGTTGTCAAGAGTACATTATGATAAAAACAATGAAAACTCAACCTTGAAAACAAAGTCTCCCATTGTTTTGGACATTCTAATGTCATCATTTTTATGCTACCCCAGCCCCATTCTCTTGCTCCAGAAAAAAAAAAATTACTAAAAGCAGAAGTTTTAACTCTTCTCATTCAATAAAAATACTGCAGAAAATCTTACTTTAAAAAATTCCTTCCTTCTTAAGATTGGTTTGTCCAACATATGTAATACCTTGAAATCTCTACTTTTGAAAGATGGTTTGTTCAATATATATATCTGTAAAGATTTGTTCCATCTCATCTACATCCATGTAGTAGCCACCCTATATTTCAAATGTGATGCTTATTATGATTGGCTAGTTTATCTAAAATTAAAAAATGGTAGTAGTGGGCCTTTGCCTCCACTGCACACTCAACACTTGGAAGTGAATGGAGGAAGCTCAAGTAGGTCATGGTGTGGCTATTTGCAGTAACTCTACAAAGCTAACCATCTCCTAGATATGTCTTAAGTGAAATAGCTGGTATGAAATGCCAACTTGCTCCTAAAAACAGGGAAGATCCACTTTGCAAATCCACCCAAAACTGAGCCCTTTAAAGTTCCATAGTTAGTATTTCCATGATTTGTAGCCAAGGGCCTAGGAGAGTCTCAATATAAACCGAGGATAATTAATTCAGATTAGTGAATGAAATAATCAAATAATACCAAGTCAGCAGTGTAACTTCTCTATTATGACCTCCAAACACTGGTCCAACCTGCTAAGATAAAAAACTCCATTTCCATTCTCAAAGACATCAGTATTTTGAACATGAAAAAACAAAAAAAAAACAAGTGGTATTTATAAATAATAAAGCAAAGGAAACCACCAACAAAATGAAAAGACAACATACAGACTAGGAGAAAATATTTGCAAACCATAATCTGATAAGGGGTTAATATCCAAAATATTTAAAGAACTTATACAACTCACTAGTAAAAAACAATCTGATTTGAAAATGGGCAGAGGATCTGAATAGACATTTTTCCAAAGAAGACACACAGATGGTCAGCAGATACATGGAAGGAGGCTCCACATCACAAATCACTAGGAATTGTAAATCAAAACCACAATGAGATATCACCTTACGCCTGTTAGAATGGCTATTATCAGAGCAATAAGAAATAGCAACTGTTGGTGAAGATGTGGACAAAGGGAGCCCTTGTGCACTGTTGGCAGGAATATAGTGTGGTGCAACCACTGTGGGAAACAGTGTGGACGTTTCTCAAAAAATTGAAAATAGAACTACTATATGGTCTAGCTATCCCACTCCTGGGAATCCAAAAACAACAAACAAAAACAGTAACTAAAAAAGGTATCTGTACCCTCATGTTTATGGCAGCATTATTTATAAAACCCAAGATATGGAAACAACCAAAGTGTCTATTTATGGATGAATGGATAGAGAAATTGTGCTAAACACACACACACACACACACACACACACACAGAGGAATATTATTCAGCCATAAAAAAGAATGAAATGTTGTTGTTTGTTACAACATGGACAGACCACAAGGGCATTATACTAAGTGAAACAACTCTGAGAGAGACAAAAACCTTATGATCTGTCTTATCAAGCAGATAATCAATCAATCATTGATTCCCAAGCCCAGAGCCACAGAGAGCAGACTGGTGGTCACCAGCAGCGGAGATGGGCTGGGGATAAATTCTGTTGTCATTGTTTTAACTTTCAATAAATTAAAAAAAAAATAAGGTTAAACGTAAAAACAAAATACAAAGCCAATGTGATATTTATAAATAATTACCTAGTTCAGGAAACTATTATGCCTGAAACTAACGAGTATTTTGAACTATGTGTTAAAGAGTAATGGGAGAAGGCAACACTTTGAGGAGTTTCTTTTAATCGCAACTGCTGAGAGAAATATGCAGATGTTTGTGGCGAAGTTGGGGTTCCTATGGCCAGGATCCTCACTGAACTTAAACTACCTGATGATGTAACTGGCTTGTTGCTAGGCTACTGTTCCAAACCTTGAGCCAATAAGCTATTATTATGCAGTATAGAGAGCTCGGCCCAGTGCTCTGGGCGGAGGCAGAGATGCTAGTGCTCGATATACCACCAGGAGAACAAGCCAGGTAATAAACCCTTTAACTCCAAAGAACGTTTTGCTGTCGATTTCTTTGGTCACATTGAATCCATAGCGAACTTGCCCGGGGCTGAAACCCATTGGCAAGAAAATTGGCATAGTTGGCAGGATTCATTGCTGACCAAGGAAAAAGACAGGCTGCCCTTATGGGAGGGGTGCTTCAGCGGGCTGCCCCTGTGAATGGGGAGACAGTGGATTGTCCCCCAATGGGTAGGTGGTCTAAGGTGGCTTGCCTCCTAGAGGACTGGGCCCCACCCCAGGACTGGAGGCAAGTGGAGGTGACACCTGAGGCAGTAGGGGAGGCCCTAGGTATAGTAAGAAAATCCTTTGAGAAGCAGAGTGCCCATGAGGCAGCAGGGACTGCGGGTTGGCTGCTTCTCACAGTATTAAAAAGGTCTACAGAAGGGACTCAAGAAATGGCAGCACAAGAACGTGAGGTGCAAACTTCTGTGGATTCCCTGAAGTGAGAAACGGCATTGATGAGAGAGGAGATGGCATGAGAATGCCAGCAGCAAGAGGCCATTACAGAGGTAAACAATTCTTTCTAGAATGAGACAGCAGCGCTGCCAGGTGCTCTGAAGGAGGAAGAGGCCATCAAGGAAAAAGATGAACTCCTGAGGGAAGCACAGGCAGAGGTGGTATGAGAACGTCAGCTGGGAAGCATTGAGCTGAAGGTAAGAGACCTTCTGAAGACTGAGGCAGCCTCGTTGCGAGGTACACTAGAAAAGGTAAAGGTTGTAGCAGAGGAGGTACTTGGGGGAGGGGAGAGAAAGGTGCCATCAGCCCCAGAAAAGGAGGAGCTGGGGAAGGATGAAGAGGTGGTGCTGGAGGCACCGGCCCCTCCTGTACGGAAAGCACGCCCAGGGATTGTAAAGAAAATAAAGACCCAGCAGCTGAAGGTTCCCTAAGGAGAGGAGCAGCCCCCTTCCCAGGTCATGGAAAACTCTATGCTCCGTCCCTATACTCAGGCTGAGCTGGTGGATTTGGGTTCCTGGTTTAGGCAGAAGCCCTTGGAGTCAATATCAGCTTGGCTCCACATCTGTGGGACTTAGGGGTGGATGGAATTGTTCTGTTGGGATCAGAGATGGGAAAGCTGTCTTCCCTGACAGTGCAGCCTGCCTTGAGACAGCGATTACAAAATGCACATCAGACCCCAGAAGTCACACCCTCCTCGATTGGCTCATGGCTGAACTTCATGCTGTGTGGCCCAATCCAGGTGATCTACCATCCTCTCCTGTTAGATGGCAGACATAGACTGAACTCCAACAGGTGTTATGAGAGCTAGGCATGAAAAATGCCATCTATAGTCCAGAGAATTATGGCCCAGATGAAGAGAATTTCACTACTGGGATGAGAAATATTGTACTTCAAACAGCTCCTACATCCCTCTTTGGATCTCTAGTGGCCATTCTTTCCCCTCATGTACGGCATCCCATAAGTGAGGTGACACGTACAGTAGCAGACTTAGGAGAGGCTGAAGAACGAGAATCCAGAAAGAAATAATACCTGTTACTCACAAGAAGAATTTACAGGGCACCATGAGAGTTACGAGGACCCAGATGTGGGTTGATTTAATATGGGCAGGAACAGATGGAAGGAAATTTGATGGGAAGTCAAATGGGATCTTACTAGACCTATGGCAACAGCTGAAACCAGAGCAGCAGTTCCAGCCATTAAGACCAAAGAGGCAGAGGTCAGAGACAGAGCCACAAGTCTGGCCTGTGTGTTTGCAAGACTTCCTACTGGAGAGCAAGCCAACCTCACTTTAGCCCACACAGAAAGGTGATTGGGGAACACGGTTTGACTGAGGGGAAGGACAAGGTATCTGCCCTGAGGGACCAGGGGGGGACTGGAGGCCACATGTTGAAGTAGCTATCCTTTGGTCCCCAGTGAACATACAAAGTGTCCTGGCTCTGGTGAACACTGGGGCTGAATGTTCACTGATTCATGGTAACCCTGAATGATTCCCTGGGACCCCCACTATCATAGATGGATATGCGGGGAAGGCTATCAGAGTGAAAAAAGCCCAAATTCCTTTGGGAATAGGGCATCTACCCCCAAGAAACGATACTGTGTATATATCTCCTATCCCTGAGTATATTTTGGGGATTGATATCCTGCAGGGTCTATGGTTGCAAACCACTGCAGGTGAGTTCAGACTGAGAATACGTGTGGTAAAGGCAGTTCTGAGGGGACATGCGAGGCACCCGCCCATAGTTTTGCCAGTGCCTTGGCAGGTGACTAATACTGTCTGGAGGGCATAAAGAGATTGGAGAAACTCTCCAGGAACTGGAAAAGGTGGGTATTATAAAGCCAACCCATACTCCTTTCAATTCCCCAGTGTGGCCAGTAAAAAAGCCAGATGGCTCCTGGTATGTGACTGTGGATTACAGAGAACTGAATAAGGTCATACCCCCTATGCATGCTGCTGCCCCCTCTGTTGCAGGCTTGATGGAACACTCAGCCATGAACTACGAACATATCATTATGTGATAGATCTTGCTAATGCCTTCTTTTCCATTGACATTGAGCAGGAAAGTCAGGAACAGTTTGCCTTCATGTGAGAAGGATGGCAATGAACTTTCACTGTCCTCCCACAGGGATACCTCCACAACCCCACCATCTGTCAGGACTTGGCTACATGGGAGAAACCGTGAATGCTGCAACTGTACCATTGTATTGATGATGTCATGCTCACATCCAATTCTCTTTCAGATCTAGAAGGTGCAGCACCTAGACTGCTGCAACATTTACAGGAGAAAGGATGGGCTGTGAACAGCACCAAGGTTCAGGGACCTGGTTTGTCTGTCAAATTCTTGGGGGTCGTCTGGTTGGGTAAGACCACAGTTATACCAGAAGCAGTTATAGATAAAGTCCAGGCCTTTCCTACCCCCACAACTGTAGCATTGCTACAGGAGTTTCTGGATCTTCTAGGCTACTGGAGAGTGTTTATCCTGCACTTGGCACAAATTCTGAAGCCCTTATACCAGTTGGTACAAAAGGGCATCAGGTGGAACTGGGATGAGACATGTGCATCTGCCTTTACTACAGCAAAACAGGCAGTCAAGGCCGTGCAGGCCTTGAGTGTGATAGACCCATCAAGGTCCTCTGGGCTGGACATTCATGGGACTGAAGACGGTTATGGCTGGGGTCTCTGGCAGTGGCTTGAATGAACTCGCCAACCCATTGGATTCTGGTCATGACTCTGGAAAGGGACAGAGGTATGATACACTTTGATAGAAAAACAACTGGCTGTCATGTATCACACCTTGCTGGCTACAGAACCCATCACTGGAATGGCCCCGATAGAGGTAATAACCACCTATCCCATCTTGGGGTGGGTACCAGACTGGACCCACAAGCCAAGGAGTGGCGTGGCACAAACACCCACACTAGCCAAGTGGGGTGCTTACCTACAGCAGCGTAGTGCCCTTTCTAGTAGCCCCTTGAGTGAAGAACTCCAACGCTTGTTGGCGCCGGTGACATATACTAGTGAAAAGCAGGAAGAACTTGCTTTTGAACCATTAGTAGCAGAGAGTCCCTATTGGGAGGGAAGAGCCCCTATACCCAAAGATGCATGGTACACAGATGGCTCCAGCCATGGGCAGCCCCCAAAATGGAGGGCCCTAGCTTTCCATCCTAAGACTGAGACATTATGGATGGAAGATGGTGAGGGGAAGAGCAGCCAATGGGCAGAGTTGCAGGCTGTGTGGCTTGTGATCAACCAGGAGTTCTCCCCTATAGTTGTCTGTACTGACAGCTGGGCTGTCTATCAGGACTTGACCCTGTGGCTACCAACCTTGTACCATGCCAACTGGCTGGTTGGTCACCGACCCCTCTGGGGGCAAGAATTGTGGCAAGACTTATGGGCCTGTGGTCAGACTAAAATGATTACAGTATAGCACGTGACAGGTCATTTGCCACTGGCATCCCCAGGAAATGATGCAGATAAATTGGCCCAGATACGTTGGTTAGAAGGAAAGCCTGCCTCTGATGTAGCCCAATGGCTACATCAGCGTTTGTTGCATGTGGGGCGATAGACAATGTGGGCTGTAGCCGTTGGTGGGGCTTGCCTTTAACCTGCAAAGAAGTTAGTAGAGCCTGGCAGGAGTGTGTCATGTGCTCCAAAAGGGACTTTCACTGAGTTCCAGAGCAACATGGGACAATAGCTAAGGGGCCTATACTCCTCGTCAGGTGGCAGATAGACTATATTGGGCGTCTTCCTGTGTCAGAAGGATATCAGTATGCGATGACTTGTGTGGACACAGCTACTGGACTTCTGGTTGCTTTTCCTACCCGTTGTGCAGACCAGCAGATGACCAAAGGAGCCCTGGACTGTCTCTTTGCTGCCTATGGCCGACCACAGGTAACTGAGAGTGATCAGGGCACCCATTTTACTGGACATACACTGCAAGAATGGGTGTGACAGCTGGGAATCAAATGGAAGTTTCATGTGCCATACAATCCTACCGCAGCAGGCATGATAGAGAGGCACAATGGCTTGTTAAAATCCGGACTAAAGTCAGATACCAATAGTCTGTGGGGATGGTCAGTCCGCTTATGGACCATGCTATGGCGTCTGAACAAGAGACCCTGAAAGGGAACCCTGAGCCCTGCAGACATGTTAACACGTATGGCTGCCTCCCCTATACAACTGCAAGTACAAACAAAGGAAGAATCACTGAAGCCGAGGTTTGGCCACCAGAATAACATCTTGCTGCCAGCACCAACTGCACTGAATCCCGGAGGTTCCATTTAGTGGATGTGGCCTTGGACCTTTCAACAACACATGGACCTATGATGGCTGGCTCTCCTGGCACCTTGGGGACAAGGCCTGGAAGCTGGCCTCCTGTGTATTCCTGGAATAACAGCAGAGTGGCTGCCAAAGGTCACAGTAGTGTATCCTGAACGGCCAGAAGGTACGAGCATGTTACTGGGGAGTTTTGTTTTATCATTATAGCCAGTGCATGTACCTCCAGTAGCACTATATATAGACCCTTCGGTAACCCCCGGGTAAAGGAGTAAAAGTATGGTACACTAGACCTGGAAGGGACCCCCTTCCTGCTACAGTCCTATCACAGGACCACTCTCTTGCATGCATCCTACCTGATGGACAAGATTTGCCTATATTGGTGGCATTAAAACATGTATCTTATCACCCCTAAAGTCTTTGTGGATTGGGAACTTCCTCTGGCTTGAGGAGTATTATAATTTTTGTTATTAGGAACCTCTTCTGGCTCGATTATTATAATTTTTGTTACCTGTATCAAAATCTTGCTATATCTTAATTTTTATATCTCTAAGTTGTTATATTCTGTTGCTGTTGTGGAATCTGATTACAGTGCTCCAGCTTTCTCTCACAGGGACCAGTGTGGAAGATTAAAAGTGTGTAGATTGTCAGGCGAGAATCCTGGAGGGGTAGAGTGTTGGGAAGTTGGGGGTCCTATGACCAGGATCCTCACTGAACTTAAATCACCTGATGATGTACTGGGCTGTTGCTAGGCTACCGCTTACACACCTTTAGGCAATAAGGTATTATTGTGCTATATAGAGAGCTTGGCCCAGTGCTCTGGGCGGGGGCAGAGACGCTAGTGCTCGACCTACCACCGGGAGAACAAGCCAGGTAATAAACCCTTTCACCCCAAAGAACGTTTTGCTGTCAATTTCTTTGGTCACATTGAATCCATAGCGAACTTGCCTGGGGCTGAAACCAACTGACAAGACATGTTCTCACTGGAAACAGGACAAAGCCAACCAGCAGGATGACAAGCAGGCAGGAAAAGAGGGGCTTGTACTCCAGGTATTCAAATAAGTATTTTAAAAATGTGCCTGTCTAACAAGCATATTTTAAGGTGTAAGAGGGTAAGACACAGCAGCTCCTAGTTTCCCATTTCCCATTAACCTACATGATGCAAGAAACCTGATAACTTGGTGTCTCTGGAACCAAACCTTAAGCTTCTGTGATTATTTTTTTGTCACTTAAAATCCTTTATACATGTGGTTGTGCATTATCAATAAACTGACCCTTCCCAGAACGTCCACAGTCAACCACGCTGGCGCCCAGAGAATTCTGAGAAGTGCATTACATCCCCTGCAAATAAGGAGTCGTTCTGAACAAGTAACCCTCCGCCTTTAAGTAAACCAGATTAACTCCAAATGAGCTCTCTGAAGTGAACATCATGTTTCAAATCACTCGTAGCTATTTCCAAGTCTCTTTTGGCAACAGCAGTTTCTCTGTAGGCTTTCTAGGTCAAATTATCGGCCGAGCATAAGCAAAGATTGCCCTCAGTCACCCTGCTTCAAAGGAAACTCCACGTTAAGTCGGCCTCTCAAAACACGACTGGCATCCCAGCGCACCCCAGCTTCCTCTAGCTTTGGAACTGACAGAGTCAGTCTATGCAGGTTAAGGGACCTCAAAGAGCAGGCCCCCAGCCAGCCACTCTTGTGCTCCTCTACTACGCTGATCCTCCTTCAGCAAGAAACGCAGGTATTACTGGCCCAGAGGTCTCAACATTGTCTCCAGGCAGTGGGGAGGGCTTTGTCTGGAAATGAGTTGGGGTGCTTTGCTGACTTTCTCAATGCAATGTTAAAGCACACAGTAGGTGCCCCATAAATATTTCTAGGCTGCATGAATGCCTAGCACATGAAACAAGTAGAACTGCCAGGTGTGGCAGCTGCTTCTCAAGGGAGTTATGCAGCACACTCGGAAGGTTGCTTGGACAGCTGGTGCCCCTCAGCACTCTCTCTTAGCCGTCAGCATCAGAAAAACGCAGAGAAAAAGAAAAGGGAATTCTCAGCTCCGTGATCTGAGCTGGAGAGGAACCTCTGCGAGGTCATGCACATCAGCTTACACCTGTACATTTCCTTCCAAGTTGCCCTCTGCACAGAGTTTCAAATTTATTCATATGGCAAAGCACTGGAAAATCATGGTGTTCTTTATGAAATACCATGCTGACTTTGAAATACCATACAATCAGAATACATTTCTATCATACAAATAAGGAACAATTTCGTAGGAGACATTGCTATTGAGTTCATACATTTTTAACAAAACTCAACCAAGACCCCATATATCACAACAAAAAACAAACTTATGATTTTCATAAGATCATTGCAAGGTCTTACATTAGTAATAATATGATTTAACTGTTCATTTATCTTGCCTTATACTGTTTACTAAGAGAAGAATAGATATAATGAATTATTTGTAAGAGAAAATCTAAATCTGAGCAAATTCTAACCATTTAAGTTTTTTTCCCGCCAATTTGGATAAGACCATCTTTACTGGATTCAAGCAGAGATACAATCTAAGCAGCCTCTGGGGAATCAGAGTTCTACAGAAGCTTAGTTTGAAAATCAAACTATGACATAATCAGGGACAGTAAAATAGGGGGATGGCTGCACCTCAAAAGCATCCCCTAGTTATGTCCCTGCCAAACCTCCCCAAAGAAGACATTGTCCTTTTGGAGGCCATGGACAGCCATGGGCAACTCCTTTTTTCACTTGAGAAGAGAAACCATTGGGGGTCACAGAAACTCTTTCAGGGTATCTGCAAGGTCAAAACGTGCAGATGAAACAAACACAGTAAGTCATTCTATGCCTTTTTCACTCATTCTCTCATTGGTGTCTATCAGAGTTTTCCAGAGAATACTTGATATGCAAAATTGCAAAAGATGGAGTGTAAAAGCAGACAGGGAAATCCAGCTATCTTCTATTAAGCCAGATATTAAAGAGATGTGTAACCCAAGCATATATGGTCAATTAATACATGATAAAGAAGCCATAGATATACAATGGGGAAATGACAGCCTCTTCAATAGCTGGTGTTGGCAAAAATGGACAGCTATATGTAAGAGAATGAAACTGGACTACTGTCTAACTCAATACAAAAAATTAAAGTCAAAATGGATCAAAGACCTGAATGTAAGTCATGAAACCATAAAACTCTTAGAAAAAAACATAGGCAAAACTCTCTTGAATATAAACATGAACAACTTCTTCATGAACATATCTCCAAGGGCAAGGGAAACAAAAGAAAAAATGAACAAGTGGGACTATATCAAACTAAAAAGCTTCTGTACAGCAAAGGACACCGTCAGTAGAACAAAAAGACATTCAACAGTATGGGAGAATATATTCATAAATGACATATCTGATAAGGGGTTGACATCCAAAATATATAAAGAGCTCACGCACCTCAACAAACAAAAAGCAAATAATCCAATTAAAAAATGGGCAGAGGAGCTGAACAGGCACTTCTCCAAAGAAGAAATTCAGATGGCCAACAGACACATGAAAACATGCTCCACATCGCTAATCATCAGAGAAATGCAAATTAAAACCACAATGAGATATCACCTCACACTAGTGAGGATGGTCAACATCCAAAGACAAACAACAACAAATGTTGGCGAGGATGTGGAGAAAAGGGAACCCTCCTACACTGCTGGTGGGAATGTAAATTAGTTCAACCATTGTGGAAAGCAGTATGGAGGTTCCTCAAAAAACTCAAAATAGAAATACCATTTGACCCAGGAATTCCACTCCTAGGAATTTACCCTAACAATGCAGCAGCCCAGTTTCAGAAAGACATCTGCACCTCTATGTTTATCGCAGCACTATTTACAATAGCCAAGAAATGGAAGCAAACTAAGTGTCCATCAGTAGATGAATGGATAAAGAAGATGTGGTACATATACACAATGGAATATTATTCAGCCATAAGAAGAAAACAAATTCTACCATTTGCAACAACATGGATGGAGCTAGAGGGTATTATGCTCAGTGAAATAAGTCAGGCAGAGAAAGACAAGTACCAAATGATTTCACTCATCTGTGGAGTATAAGAACAAAGCAAAAACGGAAGGAAAAAAACAGCAGGAAACTCACAGAACCCAAGAATGGACGAACAGTTACCAAAGGGAAAGGGACTGGGGAGGATGGGTGGGAAGGGAGGGATAAGGGAAACAAGGGGCATTACGATTAGCAAACACAATGTGGGGGGGTCACGGGGAAGGCAGTAATGCACAGAGAAGACAGGTAGTGCCTCCACAGCATCTTGCTACACTGATGGACAGTGACTGTAATGGTGTATGTGGTGTGGACTTGATAATGGAGGGAATCTAGTAACCACAATGTAGCTCATGTGATTGTATATTAATAATACCAAAAAAAAAAGATGTGTAAACAATGTAAGCAATAGCACTATTGAATTTTTTATTTTGGGGAATAAAGGTATTTTTCATGAAATATGTTATGTATGTTAACATGTAATTGGCTTATTTTTTAACATGAATATTTTTAAATTCTGTTTTAATTTGTACTATACCTAGTAAAGATTGATAGACATAACTCCCATAAACAAAAGCTCCTTGAGGTACTCCACCAATATTAAGAGTATAAAGGTTTCTACAAATCAAAAATTTGAGAACCTCTGGTTTAGACAGTAGGAAATGACTAGGCAAAGCCTGAAAGGGCTGTGCTAGGAAAGAGAAGTTTATCAGAGAGTTAGATGTGGGCTTAGTAGAAAAGAGAGCTAATAAGCAGCTCACATTTCCACAGGCCTGTGTGTGTTAAACTCATTTCTAATTATAGTTATATCCCTATAATAGTTATTTTGTGCTTTGAAGATTCCAGAACTCTCATTAATTGGGACTAGGACAATCTAATTTAATTAATGTAATAAACTAGTCACTTAAAGTTTAGGATCCCTTACCCTCTGGGGTGGAGGGTGGCAGGGAAAGAGAGATCTTGTGTTGCCATACTTACTTCTGAAAGAAGAGCCCTAAGTTCAAGCTAAACTATCTTGGTTGATCCCAAAGGATCTCTCATATCCGAACCCTGGAAATGCCAGCTAAGGAGACTGTTATTTAGTCAAGGTAGAAGACTATTAACACCTGCCCTCAATTTTTTTTTCAAAAGAAAGTCATCTTTTCTGTGCTATATAGTACTAGAATCTTAACTTTTTTCTTCCACTCCCAATGAGCAAAGTATTCGTGAGCACATACCCTCAATTTAGAATATAAATTATAGAATATGTATTTCTATACCAGGAAATTGGGATATGTTCAAACATACACAAATTATAAATTTTAAAAGGATGGATGAGGTGAATAACATATTAAAGAAAGTATTCTATTTTATATATTATGGTTCAAAAACTGTTTAAAACATTATTTTATTAATCATATATTAATATAGTGAAAACAGTATGATTACATACTTATTTTTGTTTTTAAAGTATTGATTTAATCCTTTGTAAGAAAGTGATTTGCAAGCCTGGTTCTAATTTCAGTTTATTTAGGTACTTAGTTTAGAAGCTGTCACATTAAGAAAAAAATTCCACAAATAACATGTAGGTCCAAATAGAAGAAGCACCTCTTTAGCCACATTACCAAATCATGACACTTGTTCTGCAGTTCTACCCATTAGTTAGAGATTTATCTTCACGTACTGATTATTAATTTAAAATGTAAATTTTCTATAAGTGGTGACTTCGATAGCTAATACCTCAAGGTACAATGTACACAGAGTGAAATTACTCATTAGTAACAGGCACGTATCGTCTAAGTTGAAGGGCTGAGAATCAAAGCAAGAAATTATGATTTCAAAGTCAGTGCAATAAGCCCTTGTTACTCCAAGTGTGGTCCACAACCAGCTCATCTTCTGGGGGCTTGTTATAAATCCAGATTCTTAGGCCCCACTCCAGGTCTACTAGCTCTGAGTCTGTTTTTAAATTAGATCCTTAGGTGATCTGTATATACATTAAAGTTGAGAAGCACTGCTCTGAAACACATATATTTAAAAATCACTTGAATGTCTAATATCTAAGAACACTGAACACTTGTGCACAGTCACTTGCTAGAGAATTCAACTTCAAATGATCTGATATCTAGACATTTTTAAAAGCCTGCAATGACTTATATATGAGAAAGTCACAGACACGTAACTACCTATTTCTCTAGATTTTTTACCATGATAGTTCGCCAGAGAGATCTATAAGTAGTCTGATTTAGGCTTTCTAGAGAAAAGCTTCCATAAAATCATGATTTATTATCATTTTAGCCCCTCATATTGCAAATCAAGTAAGAAACAGTCATTGTATTTTCTGCAAAACCACTATGACCCTAGAAAAAGTGAACTGCTTAAAGGCATGAGCCATGCCTTAGTTATTTGTTATCATCAGGAAACAGTGTAGCACCTCAGTAAACAGCAGCAATGCAGTATGTTTGCTGAGTGGGGCTATGGGAGAATGAAGTTTCAGGGCTCCCCACGTTATCAGGCATTGTGATAAACATTGCATATACTGTTTTATATCCTCACGACAATCCTTGGAGTAAGAATAGGGAGCTCAGGGGCGGAAAGTGACTTACCCAACATCACATACCTGATAAAAGACTGGATTTAAGTTCACGTCTGACTTCAAAGCTCATGAGCTATGTCAATGGTTCTGAATATCAGCAGGTGAGTATCAGAATCATCTGGAGAACTTTTAAAACTTAGATTCTCACATCACTGAGTATACCTTTTTGTATAGCTCTAACCCAAATAAATAAAACCTAAAACTGAGTACCAACAGTAAGAAATGGCCCTAACGACATTATAAATGAATGACATAACCACTCAAGGGGGTGAAGAAGGAAACAACTAAATCTAACAAACTCTGGATGCCACTGTTTTGACTGAATACTACAAAACTAAAGAAAGAAAGACATGTATGCAAATATGATATTCTAGTCAGTACACTTATTCCTCATAGGGGCATATATAGGCCAGCAATTCTGGGGATTCTCAACCTTGGTACTACTGGCATTTTGGGCCATATAGTTCCTTGTTGTGAGGGCTGTCCTGTGGACTGTAGGATGCTTAGGACATCCCTGGCCTCTATTCACTAGATGCCATTAGCACTACCCCACAACCAAAAGTGTCCCCATCTTTGCCAAATATCCTCTGGGGGACAAAATTGCCTTCAGTTAGAATGAGTGCTTTAAGTGTATGTTAAGTCTGAAAAGTAGGTAAATAGATTACAGATACTGACATCCAGGTTTATCACTGCTGGAGAAAGAAGCTACAAATAAGCAAAGGAGGAGATTGGATTAAAGATGGCGGTGTGAGAGGTAAGAGAGACCTCCTCCTAAAACCACATATAATATTAAAATATAATTAATACAACTAATCCTGACAGAGCAATAGGAAAGAAGTCTGCACCAGACTGCATACACCTGGAGAAAAGAGCAGACCTCAGGGAACAGGGTAAGGTACCAAAGCTGTGACCAGGTGGGACTCAAGCTCTTCCCCCACCCAGCTCGCTGGTGGGAGGAAGAGAAAAACGGGGAAGGAGTGGAGGCGTGGGACTGCTGAATACCTAGCCCTGGAGATCTGCTCTGGGAGCACATAAATACATTACATGGTGCTCTGGAGAGTAGTGGGGTTGGAAAGCTAAGACAAGAGGAATACCAAAAGAGATGGGGATTCCAGATGCTTGTGGAAAACAGGAATTCACATCTGGCTGATCTGGTTGGGCAGTCTGAGAGACTTCCTAACAGTGAGAGGGCTGCTAAAGGGGCAAGGATTTCACAGAGCTTACTGCTCAGGAGAAAGGACAGGTAGACAAAATTGTCCCGGTGCACTCTGCCCAGCAGGTTGGAAACTTAAACGATCTTCAGGTGATCCAACCCCCTGGCTGGCTATGCAGCTCCAAGGCCCCCACCATGATATGCAGCCTACTGTGTCTTCCTTCTGCCTAGAGTACACCTGGCTCGCAAACCCACAGCCCCTGCCCTGGCGTCAGGCCAGCAAGAGGGAAGCCCCGCCTATGACAGCTACAAACACAAAGCATAGAGGCTTACACCTGTGTGTTGGGCCCACTGGTTCTGGCACTGGAGACAGGCATAGCAGCCGGGAGGCAGGAAACAGCTCTTTCCTCCCCTCAGTCACCAGCAACACTCCCCTGTGACCCCCAACATCACTCCAGGGGCTGAGCAGCTCCAGAGGGTAGAGCTTCTGTAAACTAGAGGGCACCACATGCAAATATGAAACATCAAAGGAACCTGGTTCAAAGCAAAATCTCAACACCAGAGAAAGGACCAAGTGAGACTGAATTAATAAATCTTCCTGAAAGAGATTTCAAAATAAAAATCATAAACATGCTCATGAAGTACAGAAAAATATTCAAGAACTCAGGAACGAAATTAGGATAGACATCCAATCGTTGAAGAGCATAATGGAGGTATTAAAAGCAGATTAGATAAGGCGGAGAAGACGATAAATAAAACAGAAACTAGGAAAGAGGAATACAAAGAAGCTGAGGCACAGAGAGAAAAAAGCATCTCTAAGAATGAAAGAATACTGAGAGAACTGTGAGACCAATCCAAACAGAACAACATTTGTATTATTGGGGTACCAGAACATGAAGAGAGAGAAAAAGGGATATCTCCTAACACAAGGGATCCAAGGAAGACAACATCAAGACATATAGTTATTAAAATGGCGAAGATCAAGGACAAGGACAGAGTATTAAAGGCAGCCAGAGAGAGAAATGAGATCACATACAAAGGAAAACCCATCAGACTATCATCAGACTTCTCAGCAGATACCTTACAGGCCAGAAGGGAGTGGCGTGATATATATAATGCAATGAAGCAGAAGGGCTTCAAACCAAGGATACTTTATCTGGCACGATTATCATTTAAATTTGAAGGATGGATTTAACAATTTCCAGAGAAGCAAATGCTAAGACAATTTAGCTCCCACAAAACATCTCTACAGTGTATTTTGGAGGGACTGCTATAGATGGAAGTGTTCCTAATTTTAAATAGCTGTCACCAGAGGTAATAAAAAGGGATAGAAAAAGAGTACAGAATATGACACCTCATATATAAAGAATGGAGGAGGAAGAAAAGGAGGGGTAAAAAGCCTTCAGCTTGTGTTTGTAATAGCATACTAAGTGAGTTAAGTTAGACTCTTAGATAGTAAGGAAGTTACCCATGAACCTTTGGTAACCACAAATCTAAAGCCTGCAATGGCAATAAGTTCATACCTATCAATAATCACCCTAAATGTAAATGGTCTGAATGCCCCAGTTAAATGACTTAGAGTCACTGAATGGAAAAAAAAAACAAGACCCAACTATATGCTGCCTAAAAAAAGACTCACTCCACCAAAGACATACACAGACTAAAAATGAAGGGATGGAAAAAGATATATCATGCAACTACTAGGGAGAAAAAAGCAAGAGTTACAGTACTTTAGACTTTAAAACAAAGAAAGTCACAAGAGACAAAGACAGACATTATATGATACAGGGGTCAATCCAACAAGAGGATATAACCATTATAAATATCTATGTACCCAACACAGGAGCGCCTACACATGTGAAACAAATACTAACAGAATTAAAAGGGGAAACAGAATGCAATGCATTCATTCTGGGAGACTTCAACACTCCACTCATTCCAAAGGAGAGATTAACCAGACAGAAAATGAGTAAGGAGATAGAGGCACTGAACAAAACATTAGAACAGATGGACCTAAAAGACATCTACAGAACTCTCCAACCAAAAGCAGCAGGATACACATTCTTCTCAAGTGCACATGGAACATTTTCAAGAATAGATCATATCCTAGGCCACAAAAAGAGCCTTGTAAATTGAAAAAGACTGAAATTGTACCAACCAGCTTCTTAGAACACAAGGGTATGAAACTAGAAATAAGTTACACAAAGAAAACAAAAAAGCATACATAGACATGGAGGCTTAACAACATGCTCCTAAATAAGCAATAGATCAATGACCAAATAAAAACAGATCAAGCAATATATGGAGACAAATGACAACAATAATTGAACACCGCAAAATCTGTGGGACGCAGTGAAGGCTGTGCTAAGAGGGAAGTATACTGCAATACAGGCCTACCTTACAAAAGAAGAACAATCCCAAATGAACATTCTAAACTCACAATTAACAAAACTGGAAATGGAAGAACATATGAGGTCCAAAGTCAGTAGAAGGAGGGACATAATAAAGATTAGAGCAGAAATAAATAAAATTGAGTAGAATAAAACAATAGAAAGAATCAATGAAAGCAGGAACTGGTTCTTTGAGAAAATAAACAAAATAGATAAACCCATAGCCAGACTTATCAAGAAAAAGAGTCTACACACATAATCAGAATTAGAAATGGGAAAGGAAAAATCACTACGGACACTACAGAAATACAAAGAATTATGAGAGACTACAATGAAAAATTATATTCTAACAAACTGGATAACCTAGAAGAAATAGACAACTTTCTAGAAAAATACAACCTTCCAAGGCTGACCCAGCAAGAAAGAGAATATCTAAATAGACCAATTACCAGCAAGGAAATTGATTTGGTAATCAAAAAACTAACTAAGAATAAAACCCCTGGACCAGATGGCTTTACCGCTGAATATCATCAAACATTTAGTGGAGACCTAATACCCACCCTCCTTAAAGTTTCCCAAAAAGTAAAAGAGGAGGGAAAACCCCCAAACTCATTCTACGAGGCCTACCTCACTCTAATAGCAAAACCAGGCAAAGACACCACAAAAAAAGAAAATTACAGACCAATATCACTGATGAACATAGATGCAAAAATACTCAACAAAATATTAGCAAACTGAATTCAAAAATACATCAAAAAGATCATACATCATGATCTAGGGGGATTCATCCCATAGATACAACGATGGTACAACATTAGAAAATCCATTAACATCATCTACAACGTCAACAAAAAGGACAAAAACCACATGATCATCTCCAAAGATGCTGAAAAAGCATTTGACAAAATTCAACATCCATTCATGATAAAAACTCTCTACAAAATGGGTATAGAGGACAAGTATCTCAACATAATAAAGGCCATATAAAACAAACCCAAAGCCAACATCATACTTAACACCGAAAAGCTGAAAGCTTTTCACCTAAGATTGGGAACAAGACAAGGATGCCCCTCTCCTCACTTTTATTCAACATAGTACGTGGTCCTAGCCACGGCAATCAGAGAGCACAAAGAAATAAAAGGCATTCAGATTGGTAAGGAAGAAGTCGAACTGTCCCTGTTTGCAGATGACATGGTATTGTACATAAAAAACCCTAAAGACTCCACTCCAAAACTACTAGACTAATATCTGAATTCAGCAAAGTTGCAGGATACAAAATTAATACACAGAAATCTGTTGCTTTCCTATATACTAATGATGAACTAGCAGAAAGAGAAATCAGGAAAACAATTCCATTCACAACTGCATCAAAAAGAATAAAATACCTAGGAAAAACCTAACCAAGGAAGTGAAAGACCTATACTCCAAAAACTACAAGACACTCTTAAGAGAAATTAAAGAGGGCAGTAATAAATGGAAATTCATCCAATGCTCTTAAGTAGGAAGAATTAATATTGTCAAAATGGCCATTCTGCCTAAACCAATATACTGATTCAATGCAATCCCTATCAAAATACCAACAGCATTCTTTAATGAACTGGAACAAATAGTTCTAAAATTCATATGGAACCACAAAGACCCCGAATAGCCAAAGCAATCCTGAGAAGGAAGAATAAAGCAGGGGGTATCTCACTTCCCAACTTCAAGCTCTACTACAAAGCTACAGTAATTAAGACAATTTGGTACCGGCACAAGAACAAACCCATAGACCAATGGAATAGACTAGAGAGCCCAGAAATAAACCCAAACATATATGGTCAATTAATATATGATAAAGGAGCCATGGATATCCAATGGGGAAATGACAGCCTCTTCAACAGCTGGTGTTGACAAAACTGGACAGCTATATGCAAGAGAATGAAACGCGATTATTGTCTAACCCCATACACAAAAGTAAATGCAAAATGGATCAAAGACCTGAATGTAAATCATGAAACCAGAAAACTCTTAGTAGAAAACATAGGCAAAAATCTCTTGAATATAAGCATGAGCAACTTTCTCCCGAATGCATCTCCTCAGACGAGGGAAACAAAATCAAAAATGAACAAATGGAATTACGTCATGATAAAAAGCTTCTGTACAGCAAAGGACACTATCAGCAAAACAAAAAGGCATCCTACAGTATGGGAGAAATATCATCTCACACCTGTTAGGATGGACAACACAGAAAAGAATAAGAACAACAAATGCTGGCGAGGATACGGAAAAAGGGGAACCCTTCTACACTGCTGGTTGGAAGGTAAACTAGTTCAACCATTGTGGAAAGTAGTATGGAGGTTCCTCAAAAAACTCAAAATAGAAATACCATTTGACCCAGGAATTCCACTCCTAGGAATTTACCCTAACAATGCAGGAGCCCAGTTTCAAAAAGACACATGCACCCCTGTTTATCACAGCACTATTTATAATAGCCAAGAAATGGAAGCCACCTAAGTATCCATCAGTAGATGAAGGGATAAAGAAGATGTGGTATATATACACAATGGAGTATTATTCAGTCATAAGAAGAAAACAAATCCTACCATTTGCAACAACGTGGATGGAGCTAGAGGGTATTATGCTCAGTGAAATAAGCCAGGTAGAGAAAGACAAGTACCAAATGATTTCACTCATCTGTGGAGCATAAGAACAAAGCAAAAACTGAAGGAACAAAACAGCAGCAGACTCACAGAAACCAAGAATGGACTAACAGTTACCAAAGGGAAAGGGACTTGGGAGGATGGGTGGGAAGGGAGTTATAAGGGATAATAGGGGGCATTATGATTAGCAAACATAATGTAGCAGTGGGGAGGGATACGGGGAAGACAGTATAGCACAGAGAAGACAAGTAGTGATATTATAGCATCTTACTGTGTTGATGGACAGTGACTGTAATGGGGATGTGGTGGGGACTTGATAATGGGGGGAGTCTAGTAACCATAATGTTGCTCATGTAATTGCATATTAATGATACCAAAATAAAAAAATAAGAAAATAAAAAAGCAAAGGGGGAATGTTAGAAAGAGCCCTGTCCTGATGAATTTGAGTTGTAAGAATGGTGTTATCTAGATAGATGACTGATATAGATAGATAGGTGATAAATAGATAGATATGAAATTAATATATGCATGTGTCTTTGTGTATTTCCTAGTTCCATCCACCAAAAGGGCCTTGAGGCAATGACACCCTAGCAAAGAACACATACACCACCCACATCTTGGTTTCTAAATACCAACCTCCTAAAAAGAAACCAGTCTACTTGGAGCTCTACCACTGTTGCAGGAAAAATAGAAGATAAGCCTGGAGTATTTTGTGATTTGTCAAAGTATAGAGCGCTAAAAAGGTGTAGAAAGGAAAACAAAAGCCAATTCAAAGGACCTCATAATGGCCAAGGCTGAACAATTTGAGTGACAAAATGACTGTATTGGATTAAAACCAACAGAATAAAATAAGTATTCCTCAGGCCATAGTGACATAAGTAAATAAATGAGGGAAAGTTCTTCCTTACTGCAGCCTTCCAACTATTCAATGTAGAAGGAATCGTAGAAATACAAAATTAGACCAGGCCTATCTTTTTTAGACAACAAAAAATGTTATTTTAAAAGACACGAAAGTATTATCCTACCTAACTGGCATTTCTTTAATTATACTATTCGGTAAGTTTCTTTGCTATATGGCTATATATGTATCTTTTCTAGATATATCTTTTTTAAAGGCTCATCCAATAATAATTTTATACATTTTACTAAAGCTTTACATGTGACAGACCTCAACATACTTACCAAAGAATTTCTTGGCAAAAATTTACCTTTTATAACTTCTCTAATATATTTTTTCACTGTATATGAATTTCTATATATTTATATAGATACCCAGTGTCAATGTTTAACATTCTTAATTGTCATCATCATTATTTATTTCCAGTAGGTTTAGCCTGTCATAAGAAAAGAAGGAATTTATATAATTCCAATATAACATGCTTTCTTTGCTCTGTCAAATTCCATGCAAAAACAAGTTAGAGAAATGAGAAATGCCCTATAAGTAAAACATATAAAATAGGAAGTTTTAAAACTGGAACAAAGGAGACATGGAGGATATTTTTTCTCTGTTCATTCACAAAAGTTACAAAGAGAAAAATTTAGTTCCTTTAGATTGACCTACAAATTTGCAATATTTTTTTCTTTGCTTCCTAGACAAAGATACTGTTAAATCTAATACAGAGAAGAGAAGATCCAACCAAACTCTAATTTCCTTCTCCTTTTGCCATTGTATTGAGTCCTTCTAAATATTTGCCATTCCCAGATTCCAAAAATAGAATGAGAAGCCACTCCTTTGTAGTGCAGATGACTGGAACAGCCCCCTAGTAGTAAAAAAAAAAAATTCTCATGCCTCCGAGGAGGAATTAAATTTAGACTGTAGATCTTGAAAGATGAGACAAAATCATTGAAAAACAAAATTATTATTTTTACTTGCAAAGTATTTTATTTGAAATGATTTACAATGCATAATTATTTTTTTCTTGATTATCTCACAAAATGAACAAACATGGTGAAACATAATGAAAAAAATAAATAAACCTGAAACTTCTCAATGTCAGTTTCAGATAAAAGTGAAAGAATTTCTTGTATGTTCATGTAGCATTTCCTTTAAAGATTTGTCAAAACTCCAATTCTTTAGAAAAGAAAATATCTGTTTTTCTAAATGTCAAAATCTGTAATAACCATCGCCACCTCAAAATTTCCCTTTTATTCCTCTAGTTTTGTTAGCTGCCTTCTTAAATGTTTTAATTTGGTAGTCTTATTGTATGTATACATGTTGGATACACAAACACACATAAATATATATGAAGGTACTCACTCAAAAATTGGTTCCAGTCCACTCTTTTTAAAATAGCAGTACCTTTTGTGTCCCTTCCAAGATCTAGAATTAAAGCAGTTTGTTCCTTTAAAGCAAAACTAAAGGTACAAAAGGCCTGTAAAAACCTTCATAAAACAATTTAAAATATTATGCTACCCATGTTACAATCTCAAACTATCCCCTAGTGCCAACAGGTCATCAACAAACCCATTTCAGAGCTGCAGCCATGGATGGCTCTTACAGCAAGAAGACAGAACAAATAAAAGCACTTGTCTGAACATCTTGTTCCTTTATTAAAATCCACGAAGTAGAAGCTGAAAACTATTCCTTTAAGATCAGGAAGAAGACAAGGATGCCCACTCTCCCCACTTTTATTCAACATAGTTCTGGAGGTCCTAGCCACGGCAATCAGACAAAACAAAGAAATAAAAAGCATCCAGATTGGCAAGAAAGACGTTTAACTGTCCCTGTTTGCAGATAACATGATATTGTACATAAAAAACTCTATAGAATCCACTCCAAAACTACTAGATCAAATATCTAAATTCAGCCCTGGATATACAATGGGGAGATGACAGCCTCTTCAGCAGCTGGTGTTGGAAAAACTGGACAGCTACATGTAAGAGAATGAAACTGGACTACTGTCTAACCCCATACACAAAGGTAAACTCAAGGTGGATCAAAGACCTGAATGTAAATCATGAAACCATAAAACTCTTAGAAAAAAACATAGGCAAAAATCTCTTGGACATAAACATGAGTGACTTCTTCATGAACATATCCCCCCCGGGCAAGGGAAACAAAAGCAAAAATGAACAAATGGGACTATATCAAGTTGAAAAGCTTCTGTACAGCAAAGGACACCATTAGTAGAACAAAAAGACATCCTACAATATGGGAAAATATATTCATAAATGATGTATCTGATAAGGGGTTGACATCCAAAATATACAAAGAACTCACGCACCTTAACAAACAAAAAGCAAATAACCCAATTAAGAAATGGGCACAGGACATGAATAGACACTTCTCTAAAGAAGAAATTCAGATGGCCAACAGGCACATGAAAAAATGCTCCACATCGCTAATCATCAGAGAAATGCAGATTAAAACCACAATGAGATATCACCTCACACCAGTGAGGATGGCCAACATCCAAAACACAAACAACAACAAATGTTGGCGAGGATGTGGAGAGAGGGGAACCCTCCTACATTGCTGGTGGGAATGCAAATTAGTTCAACCATTGTGGAAAGCAGTATGGAGGTTCCTCAAAAAACTCAAAATAGAAATACCATTTGACCCAGGAATCCCACTCCTAGGAATTTACCCCAAGAATGCAGCAGCCCAGTTTGAGAAAGACACATGCACCCCTATGTTTATTGCAGCACTATTTACAATAGCCAAGAAATGGAAGCAACCTAAGTGCCCATCAGTAGATGAATGGATTAAGAAGATGTGGTACATATACACAATGGAATATTACGCAGCAATAAGAAAGAAACAAATCCTACCATTTGCAACAACATGGATGGAGCTAGAGGGTATTATGCCCAGTTAAATAAACCAGGTAGAGAAAGACAAGTACCAAATGATTTCACTCATCTGTGGAGCATAAGAACAAAGCAAAAACTGAAGAAACAAAACAGCAGCTGACTCACAGAACCCAAGAATGGACTAACAGTTGCCAAAGGGAAAGGGACTGGGGTGGGTCGGTTGGAAGGGAGGGAGAAGAGGAATAAGAGGCATTATGATTAGCAGATATAATGTAGGGGGTAGGGCACGGGGAAGGCAGTACAGCACAGAGAAGACAACTAGTGACTCTATAGCATCTCACTACGCTGATGGTCAGTGACTGTAATGGGGTATGTGGTGGGGACTTGATAATGGGGGGAATCAGGTAACCACAGCTTTGCTCATGTATTTGTATATTAATGATACCAAATTTTAAAAAATTCCACTGATGTGAACTGAAAAGTTTCTTTACCGACCACTCTAAAGGATATTGGCAGGTTCTGCTTTAGCAGGGTATAGTCTGTCAGTTTTCTCAAAGTCAGACAAGTCACCATCAGTTTTCCTCTACCGCGTAAAACACTTCCCTGAACTCTTCTAGACATGGTGTTTCAGGGTGACTGTCCACCAAGTCTTCTCTGTCTTTTCATGTGCCATCAATCTTCTCTCTCCACACTCAGGAAAGCTGCAGTTTTCACAGAACAATCTTTATTCTTGAGTGGCTCAAAGAGGAAAATGTTGTTTTCTCTTTAAAAAAACCTAAGTTCTTCCCTGTCTCCCATGGAAGAGGAATGTGCTGTGAACGCAGAGGCAGACTGCATCCCTAGCATGGAAAGGTCATCGTGGGAGTGACTTTAAATGATACTCACTCTTTCCTGATTTTAAAAGTACTACATGCATACTGCATGACTTCCCATACTTATTATTGCCTTAAGACTCCCAGAAAAATACTTGACACATATTATGAAGTTGCTCTTTTGAATATTCTGCCTATCTATATTTCAGAAGCAATACATGAATGTTCATTTCAAAAAACTTCAACAAGGACTGTTAAAATCTTGTTAATCTTATTGGTGAAAACAGAATCTTATTTTAAATTTACGTTTATTTGATTACTAGAGAACTAAAATATATACTAGTAATATATATGTCCTCTTTAATGAATTACTTTTTTGTCTATTCAGACTTTGGTTTGTTTTTATCAATCTGTATTTTTAACAACTTATATTTCATGAATATCAACCTCATTGTTTTTGATGATATTGAAGTATTACTAGCTTGCTTTTTGTCTCCTCCTTTTATGTTTTATGTCCTAAAAAATGACTTTAAGTTTAAAATATACTCTTCATAATGTACAGGGGGAAATGTAGATAATTGCATTGTACAGAAATTGAAAATTCTGTAATATATGGATACTCCTATATAATTTCCAGGATTTCTTTACCAGTTCTTCAAGTCATCATACACCACATGAGGTTACTAAAAAAAGGACATATTTCACACATTTCATCATTCACCTCCTTCACCAGTATAGTAGACTCACTTTTTAACAACCAATGGTAAACACACGCAAGTCTTACAGTTATCAAATGTGATTGTTTGGGGGTAAAGCACTTCAACATATTTTAATATAGCAAAGGAAATGGGAAAGTAAAAATATATCACTGAGATCTAACACTAAATCAAGCGTCTTATTGCCAGAGGATGGACTGTCACTTAAGATGTTAAGTAATTTTGTTTTTAAAACAGATGTTACACTAACAAGCACAATTAAGAAAATAATAGTCTTCAAAAGTCCTTCCTTGAGAGAGCTGACTTCAGTATAAGGTAAAACCAATAGAGCTGCTAATCTATTAAGAGCAGAGTTTTAACTGCACACAAGAAGAAAAAAAAAAAGCTGCCAAATAAACATACATTAAAATGCTGCTTTTATTTATATCCTAAAAAGCATGTATTTATACTTAGTCTTTCTACACATAAAATCATAACGCTACTTAATACTAAAGGGTAGATTTCAGCTTTCCTGAAATTAATTTTTTAAGATTACAGAAGCTCCCTTCAAGATATTTTTAAGAATTAAACAGAATATTTGAAGGTTTTGGTTTTAAAAGTAAGCAAATTTATAAAAATATATAACGTTATATTTCTACACTTTTGGGTTTACAAACATGCTTTATCCTTAAAATGTTGTAGTTGATCATTATAATCCCTTTCACATAGGACATATATGCTGAGAATATGATGATTCACAGTAAAGCTAATCACAGCGCACAGTCCTTCCTAGAGACCTTGCCACAGCACCGCTGCTTCCTTATAAAGCCAAATGGAATTAATGAAAACCACTGAGTATCTTGGAATCATCCTAAACATGAAAAATAAAGACTCTTAGTTAGAAATGAATAATAAAAAGCACTAGACAAAAAAATGTGAACAGCCAACTTACAATAGTAACAATAATAAATTCAAATCAACTTACTCATAACTAAATTACATTCAGATGTTATTTTTATTCAATCACATAGGCTAAATTTAAGCTTACTGATAACCTCCTATTGGAAATATAGTTATTATGTCTGTGGGTGGTAATATAAACTGGTCCACCTTTCTAGAAAACAACACAGTAATAGTTACTAATATTTTTAACACACTTTAAAAATATCCTTTAACCCAGAAATCCCACTGCCACAGGAGTTTACCCTATGACTAACCTCAAGGTTCATCAAAATAATTACAAGGATATTTGTTGCACCAGTCTTTATTTAGCAAAGGAGAAATAGAAGAAAAACAAGAGTAGGAGGAAGAGGAGAGAGAAGGAGAAAACAGAATCAAATTATCTGCCAACAGGGAACTAAATAAATTGGTTAAATAAATTAAAGTCCATTCCTATAACAGAATTTTATGCAACTATTTAGAAGTGTTTATCTTTGTGTTTCTCTCTCTTTTTTTTAAATTTGTACTTTAAGTCCTTGATTCTCTCCCTGTACTTACCACATTTCAAAGCAGAGTTGGTTCCTCAGCACCCTCTGAATGTGACCAGTGAGAAACTAGACTTCTTTCTTCTTGACAGATTTTCGAAGCCCAGCCCACAGCCTCTCTCCTTCCTCTCAATTTCTGGCCGCCCCTTTATTGCTGGTGCCTCCAAAACCAAGCCGGACAGCCCCAGGGATCTTCTGGGGTGAGAAGCACACCGACACACTCATCCACTGGTTGCCTGCCATGTGACGCACAGGATGGTCCCGTGGACACAGCGAACACCAGTGGGGGTGGAGGGCAGGAGTATCAGTGTTCATTCTAGCGACAGTGGTTACACCCAATGGAATCTACTTAGAATACTGTTAAATTCCTTGGTATTGGTTCACTGTTTATTTTAGGCTTAATAGAGCATCACCTTAGAACCTGTACAAGAAAGGATTCCATTATACTTAAGGATTATCACAAGGTGAGCAGTTATTGGCCCAAAAGATTTACACTCCTTCTCAATTGCATAAACATTAAAACAAACTACCTACTGGTCTGTAGGTGCAGCTTCTAACTCTTAATTCTTGTCTTCTGTAAAAACAAAAATCCATCAACACAAACGCTGATTGTTGTGAGCCAGTTCAGCATACCAATTTATAGGATTCCCTAACCCTGTCCTTGTTTTAATGTTGTTTACAAACTGTCCTTCAGGCATTTCCTCAGTTTACCCAACTTTAAGGCGTCTAGCTTACTAATCCGTAACTTCGATTACTCTCCTTCCCAGCTGCCTGGCAGGCTCACAGAGCTCTGCACACCTGGCTCACACCGACTTCTTCAGCAACAGCTGGTAGGCCAGCTCTCCCTGGAGCTCTCCACACCACACCACTGGCCTCCATTCAGCGCCTCCGTGGGCTGTGCTCCTCCCACAATACTTGGGGGCTGTTCCCTCAAGCTGGTTCACTCTACCCTTCCTTCTTCACTGAGTTCCTGCGCTTTTCCTTCGACGCCCAGCTATAAGGCACTCCTCAGGGAAGACTTTCGGGACCTTCCCAGCTAGCTCAAATGCCCCAGTCCTAGTCAGTTTGGGCAACTAAACAGGACTATCACAGATGGGGCGGCCTATCTGTCCAGGTCCAGAGCTGGGAAGTCTGAGATCAGGGTGCTAGCATGCACGTTTGGTTTCCTCACGTGGGGAGTCGAGCATGAAGCCAGCTCTCTCCCGTCGCATTTTACAAGAGGACCAAACCCATCACAGGCTCCACCCTCAAGACCTAATCACCCTCCCCAAAGGCCCTACCTCCAGACACCATCACACTGGGGATTAGGGTTTCAACATATGAACTTGGGGGAGACACAAATACACAGTCCGTAATACCTCCTACTAGAGAGTCTGATAGTATCTTGCACTTGGCCTTCAAGACACAGATTACATGTGCCATTTACATTTGTTTGGGTGATTAACTGATCATTTTCTCCCCATTAGACTATGAAGTTATGAAAGGGCAGAGTTGGTTCCTTAGCACCCTCTGAATGTGACCAGTGAGAAACTAGACTTCTTTCTTCTTGACAGATTTTCAAAGCTCATGTTTTAGTCCCAGTGCTTGACACTTCTGTATCTCAATAACAATAAAAGACATTTTAAGTATGCTGTTTATTCCTCACAACAAACTGGGATGGAGATAATACCATTTTAGAGATGAGGTTACAAGCTCAGAGAGGTAAAGCAACTTGTCCAGGGCCACAGATTCAGGAGAAGTGGAGAGATGATAAACCCATTGCCTCTGTGACTCCAGAAGCCACATTCTTTCTCTCCTTGCTGCTTTTACAACATCTCCACACATTTATCTTAATTTGTCTGCATGTAAAATATGTAAACATAAAAGGAAAAAAGAGATTAATACAATGAGTACCCATGCACTTGTGTCCCAGCTTTATAAAACTCTTTAAATTTTGCCTTTAACTGCCTTTTAAAAAAATAAAACATTACAAGTGAAGTCAAATCTCCTGTGGAACATTCTAGGGTCCTGTTCCCTTTCTTCCCTCCAAAGAGGTAACCACTATCCTAATCTCGGGGTCTTCATTCCAGTGGATGTCTTATTACTACATATATACCCATAAATAATACATGTACAGAATTGCATGTTTTATAATTTTATATATATGCTATCGCATCAAAGCCATCATTCTGCAACTTTTTTCTCAATACTGTTTTTGATATTTATGTTCACATGCTGCTCTATTTCATTCTTTTTAACATCTAATTTTTATTCCACATGATGAAGACATTAATATTTATTTACCTATTCCTTTTTGATGGACATTTAGGTAGTTTTGATATTTTACAATTACAGACAGTGCTGAAATGAACCTACTGATGTATGTCACCTGTACATTATGCAGGAATTTCTCCAGTGTACTTCAATGAGAGGTGAAATTGCTGGCAAAAAAAAATTTGTGCATAGAAAATGCAAAATTGCTCCCCAAAGTGTTGATACTCTAGTTCCATTTTTAACCTATTTATTAAAGATTAAAGATGTATACTCCAGAAGCTGGATCTTATTCTCTTCCTCCCCCATCATGACTGATCACCCATACCTCTCCTCATACACACAGAGCTAGCAGTTAGTGTTTATGAAATAAATGAAGATTCAAATCAGGGAAGTGATAGCAGTTAAAAATTAATTAAGCAAATGTTCTGTGTCAGACTCTATTCTAAGAAATTTAAATAAATACCTTTTCAATGTCACAAAAACCCTAATAGGCAGTTATGTTATTATCCTATTTTGCTATTTAATGGATCAAGTTTCCCTTAGTAATTCTCATTTTCATAATTTTCCTAACTGTTTTCACATATTTTTTTCTTCTAGGCAAACTTCAGAATCATGTGCATATCTTAAAATATAGCAAGATCAGAAACTCCTTTAACTTTAAGTCATAAGAACAGCTATCTAAAAACTGTTTTCTGAAGCTATTTCCTACCTAATCTGCCCCTAAGAGGCCAAGTGAGGTACCAGCCAATTCCATTCTCCTTAGATTCCTAGCATATAAAAAAGGAAAAAAAAAAAAAGGCCAAATAATTTATGGCAAATTTTATACTTTAATGTTTTTAACATAGAGACAAAAAAATATGACTCTATATACAACCTTAATTGGGGATAAGAGAAAAAGTTTAAATTTAAGGCCCTCCAGCCTTAATGACCCATCAGCCTAACCCCACAATAAACCCAGAATTCGCTTCCACTTTCTATCTTCACCTTATCCCTTCCACAAAATTAGTAAACTGAAGTAATGGTTTCCTTTTGAGACAGGGACCGTTGGCTTAGACAGAGTAGGGTGAGGGCCTCTGGAAAAAAACGAAGCAAGACAATTCATTGTGGGATTTGCTTTGGCCTGCTGGGGGGCCCAGTTTATTTTTCTGACTTTACCCAGGTGTTGCTTTTCTTCCTCCAGCCCTAAACAAATGATTTGCAACCTGGGCAATGTAGCAAGCAAGCCCAAAACAACTAGTAAAAACAGGAAGTATTCCATCGTGAAAATAAGATTGCATTTTAAAACCCAATTAAAAAGTAAGTTTCTTTACATACTTTTTAAAAAACAGACAATAACTCAGCCCACCTTAGGAGCAAAGCAGGCAGTCTTAAGTGATATGCTCCCAGACCAGGAGGCTGCTAACCCGGGAGGAAATCAGAGCAGGAAATTTCTTGTAAATAACTGGGAAGACTAGTAAAAAACTTAATGTCTCTTCAAAGATAAACATTTTGGGACCACTTAGCAGGTGTACCTAGCCATATGTCTCTCAACCACCTATAAAACCCGTAGACAGTGCACCACCCCGGACTCTCTTGTCCCCTCCTGGCATGAGCTGGGAGCTCTGTCCTCTCGCTTTATCTCTAAATAAAAGCCTCTGCCTTGCTCTCCTACCTTGAGTGTTTGTGAAATCATTCTTCAACTCCACAAACAAGAACTCCAGCATCACTTTGACCTGATAATTACCTAACTTTCACTTAGAGTTATAACAATAGTTAGTAAAGAGGTGGTCAGGATTCTTCATGAAGGTTAGCTTTAACACTTTCATTTGAAAAGCTACTATGCAAATTAGTTGCCATAGGTTACGTCTCTCAAAATGTAGAAGATAACCAAGGAGAGGATAAGACCCTTCTGGTTTTCTTCAGAACTGTTTCATCACGGATAATTAATTTGCTCTTTTGTAGCCTGAATCGACAAATCTTTAAGTTACTGTGAACTTTTAGATCAGATGTGCACGGTTTCTAAAAGCTCTACTAGCTCCTTAGAGAGGAGAAACTCCCTTGTTAAAGTGCAGTGCTTTAATCAGGTCTTAGTTATGACTTCATGTTATTTTAGATATTAATTTGGTACTACTTTAATGAAAAAATAAAAGCTTGCTACAAGAGCAACTCATCATAACACACAGACCTTAAACAAGAAAATGTTATTAACATTTTGTTTTCTCCATCCCAAATATATTCAAATTACTACTGGTATTTTTATGGCTTTTAAACTGACTAGTTTCAAAATTTTATGTGAAGAAGTACTTTTTTAGTGTATGTGAAATCTATGACTAACCAACTCCCAGTAAATATTTTACATTCAAAAATACTCTTCTTTTATTAGTACCTGTGATTTGAAATGAACAACTTATTAGGACCTGAGGCATCTTTAACATTGGAAAATTACAAGGGCATTTACACTTACATGGAGTTAATGAAGGCTCAGTCTTAGAACTTGAGAATTTACAAAATGAAAAGATTTTGTTTTGTTCTTTAAAAAAGACTATCACTACACTAAGCAATTAATTTCTTGGCAAAGGAAGGGTTGAGTCTTACTTATATCAAGGGCATTATGAGATTTTATTAGCCTTGGTTCCATTCACCTCTCATTGGTGAATATACTGATTACATTTATTTCTAAATACAAAACATTTCTGAAATCAAGTATAATGAAAAGATGTTTAAAACTCACAAATCAAGAATATGATCATTTGAAAAGTATGCTCTGAGGAAAAACACACATAAAATTATCTTCAGGATGTTCCTTTCTGTAGACAGGTTATTACTGAAGAATTTCAGTGTATTAGAAATTACCAGAGCAGAGCCAATCAGTACCCAGAAATCTATATTTATCTTCTGTGGGCAATTTTATTAACTGACTTCACTGTTACAAACTCATTTAAAAAATAATAATAATGACACAAAGCTATCGATTGACTTTAATTTTTATTTATTAGATCTCTCTAATAACTAAAGTAACAGATGCTTCTCTAAACAATGTAATGATGAATGAAAAAACAGTTAATAATTCTACCAAATCCTACTTCATGAGATAACCAATGCTAATAGCCTGGTTATTCCTCCACACTCACCCAAATAAATGTAAAAATCTCATATATAAACATATGTATAGATGTAGGATTAGACACCTTGTATCTTATAGACATATATAACATATCTATGCAAGGTTTCATTTGATTTTTGATGAGATAATGCATATTACTCGGCAACTTCCCTCTTTCACTACTATCATGGTTATGCCTATCAGTAGACACAGAACTAACGGAGCCTTTTTGTTGTTGTTGCTATTATTAATGTACACTTACATGCACAACATCATCGTTACTAGACTTCCCTGTAATTAAGCCCCCACCACATACCCCATTACAGTCACTATTCATCAGCGTAGTAAGATGCTATAGTATCATTACTTGTCTTCTCTGCGTTATACTGCTTTCCCCATATCCCGACTCCCAACCCCACTACATTATGTGTGCTAATTGTAATACCCCTTTTTCCCCCTTATCCCTCCCTTCCCACCCATCTTCCCAAGTTCCTTTCACTTTGGTAACTCTTAGTCCATTCTTGGGTTCTGTGAGTCTGCTACTATTTTCTTCCTTCAGTTTTTTCTTTGTTCTTATACTCCACAGATGAGTGAAATCATTTGACACTTGTCTTTCTCTGCCTGGCTTATTTCACTGAGCATAATACCCTCTAACTCCATCCATGTTGTTGCAAATGGTAGGATTTGTTTTCTTCTTATGGCTGAATAATATTCCACTGTGTATATGCATCTTCTTTGTCCATTCAACTGATGGATGCTTAGGTTGCTTCCATTTCTTGGCTATTGTAAATAGTGTTGTAATAAACATAGGGGTGCATATGTCTTTATCAAACTGGGCTCCTGCATTCTTAGGGTAAATTCCTAGTAGTGGAATTCCTGGGTCAAATGGTATTTCTATTTCTGGCTCTTTGAGGAACCTCCATACTGCTTTCCACAATGGTTGAACTAGTTTACATTCCCACCAGCAGTGTAGGAGGGTTCCCTTTTCTCCACATCCTCGTAAACATTTGTGGTTGTTTGTCTTTTGGATGTTAGCCTTCCTAACTGATGTAAGGTGATATTTCATGGTGGCTTCAATTTGAATTTCTCTGATTAGGGATGCAGAGCATTTTTCATGTGCCTGTTGGCCATCAGAATTTCTTGTTTGGAGAAGTGTCTGTTCAGCTCCTCTGCCCATTTTTTAATTGGCTTATTTGCTTTTTGTTTGTTGACGTGCATAAGCTCTTTATATAATTTGGATGTCAACCCCTTATCGGATATGTCATTTCTGAATATATTCTGCCATACAGTAGGCTGTTTTTATGTTCTATTGACGGTGTCCTTTGCTGTACAGAAGCTTTTTAGTTTGATATAGTCACACTTGTTCATTTCTGCTTTTGTTTCCCCTGCCCGGGGAGATATGTTCATGAAGAAGTTGCTCATATTTATGTCTAAGAGATTATTACCTATGTTTTTTCCTAAGAGTTTTACAGTTTCATGATTTACATTCAGGTCTTTGATCTATTTTGAGTTTACTTTTGTGTATGGCATTAGACAATAATTCAGTTTCATTCTCTTATGTGTAGCTGTCCATTTTTGCCAACACCAGCTGTTAAAGAGGCTGTCATTTCCTCATTGTATATCCATGGTTCCTTTATCGTATATTAATTGACCAAATATGCTTGGGTTTATATCTGGGCTCTCTAGTCTGTTTCATTGGTCTATGCATCTGTTCTTGTGCCAGTACCAAATTGTCTTAATTACGGTGGCTTTGTAGTAGAGCTTGAAGTCAGGGAGCATAATTCCCCCCACTTTATTCTTCCTTCTAAGGATTGCTTTGGCTATTCGGGGTCTTTTGTGGTTCCATGTGAATTTTGGAACTATCTGCTCTAGTTCATTGAAGAATGCTGTTGGTATTTTCATAGGGATTGCATTGAATCTGTAGATTGCTTTAGGCAGGATGGCCAGATTGACAATATTAATTCTTTCCATCCATGAGCACAGCGTGTGTTTCCATTTATTGGTTTCTTCTTTAATTATTCTCATGAGTGTCTTGCAGTTGCCAGTGTATAAGTCTTTCACTTCCTTGGTTAGGTTTATTCCTAGGTATTTTATTCTTTTTGATGCAATTGTGAATGGAATTGTTTTCCTGATTTCTCTTTCTGCTAGTTAACAGGGTATAGGAATGCAACAGATTTCTGTGTATTAATTTTGTATCCTGTAACTTTGCTGAATTCAGATATTAGATCTAGTAGTTTTGGAGTGGATTCTTCAGGGTTTTTATGTACAATATCATGTCATCTGCAAACAGGGACAGTTTGACTTCTTCCTTGCCAATCTGAATGCCTTTTATTTCTTTGTGTTGTCTGATTGCCATGGCTAGGGCCTCCAGAACTATGCTGAATAAAAGTGGGGAGAGTTGGCATCTTGTCTTGTTCCCAATCTTAAAGGAAATACTTTCAGCTTCTCGCTGTTCAGTATAATGTTGGCTGAGGGCTTGTCATACATGGCCTTTATTATATTGATGTACTTGCCCTCTATACCCATTTTGTTGAGTTTTTATCATGAATGAATGGTGAATTTTGTCAAATGCTTTTTTAGCATCTATGGAGATGATCATGTAGTTTTTGTCCTTCTTTTTGTTGATGTAGTGGATGATGTTGATGGATTTTCAAATATGCCATCCTTGCATCTCTGGGATGAATCCCACTTGATCATGATGGATGATCTTTTTGATGTAATTTTTAATTCAGTTTGCTAATATTTTGTTGAGTATTTTTGCATCTATGTTCATCAGGGATATTGGTCTATAATTTTCTTTTTTTTGTGGTGTCTTTGCCAGGTTTTGGTATTAGAGTGATGTTGGCCTCGTAAAATGAGTTTGGAAGTATTCCCTCCTCTTCTACTTTTTGGAAAACTTTAATGAGGATGGGTATTAGGTCTTCACTAAATGTCTGATAAAATTCGGCAGTGAACCATCTGGTTCCGGGGCTTTTGTTCTTAGGTAGTTTTTTTATTACAAATTCAATTTCTTTGCTGTTAACTGGTCTATTCAGATTTTTTGTTTCTTCCTAGGTCAGCCTTGGAAGGTGTATTTTTCTAGAAAGTTGTCTATTCCTTCTAGGTTATCCAGTTTGTTACCATATAATTTTTCATAGTGTTGTCTCAGAATTCTTTGTATTTCTGTGGTGTCCGTAGTGATTTTTCCTTTCTCATTTCTGATTTTGTTTATCTGTGTAGACTCTTTTTCTTGATAAGTCAAGCTAGGCGGTTATCTATTTCATTTATTTCCTCAAAGAACCAGCTCCTACTTTCATTGACTTTCTATTGTTTATTCTTCTCAATTTTATTTATTTCTGCTTTAATATTTATTATGTCCCTCCTTCAACTGACTTTTGGCCTCCTTTGTTCTTCCTTTTCTAGTTTCATTAATTGTGAGTTTAGACTGTTCATTTGGGATTGTTCTTCTTTCCTGAGGTAGGCCTGTATTGCAGTATATTTCCCTCTTAGCACGGCCTTTGCTGCATCCCAAAGATTTTGTGGTGTTGAATTATTGTTGTCATTTGTCTCCATATATTGCTTGATCTCTGTTTTTATTTGGTCATTGATCCATTGATTATTTGGGAGCATGTTATTAAGTCTCCATGTGTTTGTGGGCTTTTTCATTTTCTTTGTGTAATTTATTTCTAGTTTCATACCTTTGTGATCTGAGAAGCTGGTTCGTACAATTTCAATCTTTTTGAATTTACTGAGGTTCTTTTTGTGGCCTAATATATGATCAATTCTTGAAAAGATTGAATGTGCACTTGAGAAGAACGTGTATCCTGTTGCTTTTGGATGGAGTGTTCTGTAGATGTCCATAAGGTCCATCTGTTCTAATATGTTGTTCAGTGTCTCTGTCTCTTTACCAGTTTTCTGTCCGGTTGATCTGTCCTTTGGAGTGAGAGGAGTGTCTTTTTTTTCCCTCCCTTTTCTTCCTCCTCCACTCTTTGTATGTTATGAATCATATTCTGTACTCTTTGTCTTCCCTTGGGTGACATCTTTTTAGCCTTAGGAATACTTCCATCTATAGGAGTCCCTCCAAAATGCCCTGTAGAGGTGGTTTGGGAGAGGTAAATTTTCTCTTTTGCTTATCGGTAAATTGTTTAATCCTTCCTTCAAATTTAAATGATAACCTTGTGGGGTAAAGTATTCTTGGTTCCAGGCCCTTCTGCTTCATTGCATTAAATATATCATGCCACTCCCTTCTGGACTTTAAGTTTTCTGTTGAGAAGTCTGATGATAGCCTGGTGGGTTTTCCTTTGTATGTGATGTTTTTTCTCTCTCTAGCTGCTTTGAAAAGTCTGTATTTATCCTTGATTTTTGCCACTTTAATTATTATATGTCTTGATGTTGTCTTCCTTGGACCCCTTGTGTTGGGAGATCTGTGCACCTCCATGGCTTGGGAGACTATCTCCTTCCCCAGATTGGGGGTGTTTTTCAGTGATTACCTCCTCAATGACACTTTCTATCCCTTTTTTTCTCTCTTCTTCTTCTGGTACCCCTATAATGTGAATATTGTTGCATTTGGATTTGTCACACAGTTCTCTCAATATTCTTTCATTCTTAGAGATCCTTTTTTCTTTCTGTGCCTCAGCTTCTTTCTATTCCTCTTCTCTAGTTTCTATTCCATTTACTGTCTCCTCGACTACATCTAATCTGCTTTTAAATCCCTCTATTGTATGTTGCATTTCAGATATGGAATTTTTTAATGATTGAATCTCCAACTTAAATTAATTCCTGAGTTCTTGAATATTTTTCTGTACCTCCATAAGCATGTTTATGATTTTTATTTTGAACTCTCTTTCAGGAAGATTGGTGAGTTCAGTTTCATTTGGCCCTCTTTCTGGGGTTTGTGAGATTTTGGTCTGAACCATGTTCTTTTTTCATTTCATGTTTCTGTGTGGTGCCCAGTAGTGCACAGAAACTCCAGTCTCTGGAGTTGCTCAGCCCCTAGAGTGAGGTTGGGGGTCCTGGGGAGCGGAGCTGGTGCCTGGGGGGAAGAAAGATCTGTTTCCTGATTCCCGTCTGCCCTGTCTCCAGTGTCAGAGCCAGTGGGCCCAGCACGCACGTGTAAACCTCTGTGCTTTGCATCTCTAGCTGTTGTAGACGGGGCCTCCCTCTGGCTGGCCTGACGCCTGGGCAGTGACTGCCTGTTTGGAAGCAGGTGCCTGCAGGCCAGTAGGAAGGTTTGGCAGGCTGTGTGTCACAGCGGGGGGCCTCGGAGCTGAGTAGGCAGCCAGGGGGATGGAGCACCTAAAGCTCCCCAAAGTTCGCAATCTGCTGGGCAGAGCGCACCCAGACCACCTTGTCCAGCTCTCCCTTCTCCTGCAGAGCAAGCTCCGTGTAAACCCCGCCCCTTCAGCAGCCCTCTGGCTGCTAGGAAGCCTCTCAGACCGCCTGCCTTTCCTCTGACACAGAGCGGCCGGGTGTGGATCCCCTCCTCCACAAATGGCTGCAATATCAATTTCTCAAGGACTCTCCCTGTCCGAGCTCCCCAACACTATAGGATTCTGCTCCCAAAGCAGATCTCCAGGGCTAGGTGTTCAGCAGTCCCAGGCTTCCACTCCCTCCCCCGCTCCGTTTCTCTTCCTCCCGCCAGTGAGCTGGGGTAGGGGCAGGGCTTGGGTCCCGCCAGATTAAGGCTTTCCTATGTTACCCTGTTTCATGAGGTCTGTTTGCAGTCTGGTTCAGCCTTCTTTCTTGTTGCTGTTTTAAGGTTAGTTGTATTAATTAACTATATTTTTGTACAATTTGTGGTTTGGGGAGGATCTCTCCATCTCACCTCTCACGCCGCCATCTTGCAAGTCCCAGAAAAGCTTCATTGTTTTAAACCAACTTTACATGTAAGACTGCCCTTCAATGCCCTATATTTTAACATATATCATTGCCTAGATAAATCTGCACCAAAAGACACTGACTTCTTATGTTACATGGTAGTTAGAAGTCTACTGCAATAAAGATATACTGAGCAGGGATCCATAAAACCCAGGCTCTATTTCTAGCTTTCCATGAACTACTGGTGTCCCACTGACAAGTTACTTAAGTACTTGGAGGTCCATTTCCTTCTCTAAATAATGAATTGCTTGAACTAGATAATTTCTAAAGTCCCTTCACACTAAAGTCAATGATTCTACATTGTCCAATGAATGCAGACTTTATGATAGCCCAGAGAAGGGAATTTACTAAAAGAACCTTTGTGTAACTTCCACAAAGCATTTAGTAACTAATTTAACAGTGCAAACAATATTAAAAGAAACAATATTTTAACCACTCAAGAAAGCAAACTTCTTATATGCCTCCATAAGAACACTGTAATTACCTATTTACTGATATAATATGCTAATCACAACTATAATGATCAATTTCCTGAAGCAGTGTGCCTAAAAATCTCATGTTATATATGTTTGGCATAGTTCCAATTATCACAGATATTGAAAATAATAACACTTATTCATTTTGAAAATGTAGTAAGTGTTGAGTGGCCATCAGGAAACTTGGGCTCTGCTTCTCCCTGAGCCAGTTTCTAGATTGTTTCTTCACCTGTAAAATTTAAAAGTAACCCAAAAGCTCTTAGGATTCACTCATTCACTCAACAGATCTTTACTGAACATCTACAATGTGCTAGGCAGACAATGGCTTTCTCCTAGAGATACAATTGTTGAACAGAACTGTGACCATTCTAGGTTTCCCCTTGCTAGGATGGTAGAATTCCATGGTTCAGCACCTTGGACAGTTTTCTAATTTAAGCTGGCCCTGTCTATAACTGAACTTAATTTAGTTAAATTTTAATATATGGCTCTTAAAAGATTCATATACCTTTTTTACAAATATTCTGCTGTATTCTTATAGACTAAAAAGAACATTAGTTTTTACTTTGACACAAAAGTTTGGCAAACTGCAAATGTATAGGATAAGTGACAATGAGTTACTGAATATCCGTAAGTACCTTTTGTTCATAAGTGATATTAAAATGTATCTGGATTTTAATTTGCTTGATCTTTGTCTCACTTAAAAACATGCAAAGAAGAAGGAAATAAAAAATTATCCAAAGAATACCATGCACTGATCATAATTCTGAAGCCATTATTTCCTGTTAAAGAGAGGAGCAAAGATAAAGAAGCCACGGGGGAAAATGAGGATGTGGAGAAGGAAAGTGAAGGGCAGAAAATGCTGTCTGCTGCAGATGGACCAACCTACAAACCAATCAACCAACAAACAAACAAACAACTGCAGGAGGATCTTACAGTCTTCTCTGCTTACCCCCTCCCTATATTTCACCTTTTTTCAAAGGAGGGAAAAAGTAAGCAGGTAGAGCAGATAGACCCACTGAGGTAAGCACTGGACCTGGGGGTGGGGAGCCGGGGAGAGCAGAATCTCCTTTCCCTTAGTAACTTCTTCCGGCCATGTGGTTATGATCCTGCAGTGTGCATTATAGTGAAACCCGACAGAGCTCCTTCAGTGAAAATTCAAAGAGGAAACAAAAACATAACTTTGGCTTAAACTACAAAGATGTTTTTGGAAATATGCCAAATATACCTGCCTCTAATAGTGTGTGTGTGTGTGTGTGTGTGTGTGTGTGTGTGTAAAAACTCATTAATACAAGGCTGATGCTGGAGTAATTTCTATTTATAGAAATAAACCAAAATAGGCATCAAGGAATCTACGATGACAACCCCCGTAACTCAAAGTATTATTTAAGCAACAATTTTGGGATTTTAGCTTTATATGTTTCTACTTCAAAGACATGAAACCTTAGAACTTTGCTTTCAAAAATTTAACCTTGGAAAAAAACCTATTTACATAAATTGCTGTTCAGTTTTTCTTTAAACAGGAAAGGCTTTCAAGACTGAAGTACTTTAAGGGTCTTGATTTTTCTATTCATTTTAAAAGATGCAGGCTCCTGACTCTCCCCCTGATGAACATGGGACAGAAAACTTGTGATAAACGTTCCCATAAAGGATTAAAAAGCTATGTTGGAAAAAAAAACTTCTTTAAAACAAAAATAATCAATTCCCAGCCAACTGTGTGGAAAGGTCCTACTGAACATAAAACTGACTCCCTTGTTTCCTTCCTATTTTTCTGATAGCATGATTCATGAGAAATTATACATTATGAATTCTGTACTAGAAGTTACAACACATGTGCTACATTTAACATATTTCACGTAAACAGAAAAAGCAAAAATAATAGAGTAATTTTTAAGCAACTTTCTAGAGGTAAACCAAGAAAGAGTTCATAAGCAAGGAGTTGTTAGTTTTAATTATATCACAGAGAAAAACAGACCACATTGCCTGAGGTTTAAGAAAAAGAAATCCACTTCAAGAGATAACGTCATAAATTGTAAATCTATAACCTTTGAGGACATACATGAATAAAACCATACTGGTTTTCCCCAGATTACTCAGAGTCAATAATATAATTTGGCAACGAGTCTTAAGGTTATCAGAAATTTCTAGTCACTCGCTTGTACGTTATCTTCAAGCATTCTTGTTTATAGCAGCTTAATAACAAACAGCAGTGAAGTGGACATTTTTTTCGTCTGACAGCAGGGGGTACAGGAAGAGAATTCAGATGAAGAACATATTTCACATCACTAGAGCTGACAAACGTGAAAAATATGCCAAACTCTGCAAGCTACCATTTTGTAATTAGAAATGCTGAAACCTTTTCAGTGGCACTGCCCATATCCAAGATTTAAAACAAAAACAAAAGGAACTGTTTTTCTTACAGAACTAATTTATTTTTGAGTTTTTCTTACCAGAAAAAATATTGAATTGTTCATATTACTTGAATTATTTATCTGAATTCATGACTTAAAAGGCAAAAAACGAGTACGCATATGGAGTCTCATCTCATCTGGTTTGAAAGTAAAATATGAAGATATTGGAGAGAAGACAACCATTTGTTCAGCAAAGTTTTATTCAACATCTACCTCATGTCAAGCATTGGTCATGGCAGTGAGGATATACAGAGATAACACTAACTATTTTATTTACTCATTCATTCAAATCCTTAAAACACATATTTACCACTTAATGATGAGGCCTGCCTGGACAAGATACTAGGATACAAAACCACACCACAGAGCCAAATTCCTTACTGCAAGAGATGGGAGTTACAAATAAGGAGGACTAGAATAAATTCTGAGATGCTGGATTTGAACTGTAATAATATGAACTCCTAATGTAGACACAGAACTTTAATTTAGACATACACATATACATTCACACACATACATATTTTGTAGCTCAGTCTGAGAGATCTGAGTCCAGAGAGGATCTAGAACCAATGACACATTAGTAGCAATGAGTGCACCAAGCCCCTGGTTCTTGGTTTTAAAATACCTCTGTATACCATCTATACTTTGATTTAAAAAAGTAAGTCAGTCACAGGGATGAAACACATGGCGTATAGTCAATACATGGGAATTAGTCAATAATATTGTAATAACTTTGGATGGTGACACGTGGTAACTACATTTATTGTAGTGAACATTTTATAATTTATGTAATTGTCAAATCATTATGTTGTACATTTGAAACTAATGTAACGTTGTATGTTAACTATACTTCAATGAAGAAGATTTTCAATAAATACCATTTTCCACTAAAAGGAACCAGGGCACCTTACAAAAAGTCTGAGTCTACGGCTGGGACAAGGAAAGCATACAAAGAACCTACAACACCTCGCTACAAGAGAGAGTAAGAAATGCTTGAAGAACGGAGGAGACATCAAATGGACAGAGGGGCAGTCTGTAGGGGTCCCACAGGCCAAATCTGAAATAATTCAAGCATCAAAATAATTAATGACAGTAAAGGAATACAACACCTTGAATAAAGTAAGACCCCATGAACTCAAATTAATATAAAAATAAAGAAGAAAGGAAAGCCCTTCCTTAGAGTACAATACCAGTTAATAAATATGGAAGGATGGATGCTTCTGACAGCCCACTCTCCTCTCTCAAGAATGTACTTTTCTCTTTAACCCATTTAATTCCTAGCTCGGATGGAAGGAAGGAAGGAAGGAAGGAAGGAGGCTACAACTATTTGGTGGAAATCTGATGAGGAACAAGGTATTTATAGTTTCAATTATCTCCCCACAAATTACATACAAAAACAGTAACTTTGCAGTGAAGAAACTGAATGGACATAATTTAACCAAGTGATAAATCAGTAGTATTTGTACAAACTGGTATCATACGCCTACGGACACGATGTACTGAGAAAAGCACACCATCCCCGACAGGCTTTCCTGCCAAAACCATAAAACCTCAATCTAATCATGAAGATGTGTAAGACAGACCCAAACCGAGGGCTGTTCTACAAAACAATTGGCCTCCACTCTTTAAAATACATTAAGCTCAAGAAAGAAAAAAAATGGCTAAACAATGCTCTAGATTAAAGGTGCCTAACAAGACATGAAAATTAAATGAAATGTGTGAGCCTAGATTGGATACTGAACTAAACAACAAAAAAAAAAGCTTTTAAGGATACTATGGAAACAATGGACAAATTTGAGTATGGGCTATGGATTAGAAAATAGTATTATAGCAAAACTGAATTTCCAGATTTTGATAAGTGTACTGTATTTTGTGATAAGAGAATGTTCTTTTTAGGAAAAACTTTCTGAAGAATTTTGAGGTTAAGGGGCACAATGTCACACGTTATTCTCAAATGGTTCAGAAAAATATTACGCATATGTAAAAACTTTAAACTCAGTAAATATTTAGTAAATCTGGGTAAATGTTATATGGATATCTTTGTACTAATTTTGTAAATCTTCTTTAAGTTTGAAGTTATGTCAAAATAAAAAGTTATAAACAGACAGAAAAGCACTATAGTTAACTCACTCACGAATGTATCCACTTAGTTAAGGTTTTACTACATGTCAGACAGTGGACAAAGATGAGCAGAACTCAGATTCCTAACCTTGAGGACATCCCACTCTTGAAAGGACTGCTCACCCTTTCAAAAAATAATTGATAAAGTATCTTATTACTCCTCTCTCTTTTAATACAGCTAATATGTCATAAGGACACTATTTGGTGAAAGACATGAACATTTTCCCCATTGTAGAGAAGTTATACAATAACCATTGCTAAAAATATATCGATCTCCTGAGAAACTGAATTTTTTATTTAAAAATGCTTCAGCTATAGTGTGAACTGTGTTGCAATAACATTACTAGAGAATTTGGGGGAGATATAACTTGATTTATTAATATCAAATATTATTTTTAAATGCCACCTTAATCATTCATTGTGGTACTTGAAAGAACAGTAAGATTATGACCAGAAACAACAAATGGTGAAAAGGTAAAAATGACTGTGAGGACCTTTAAGTGTTAATCGGAACAAAGAGTGACAATCACTATTAAGAAAGAGGTGGTGCAGGTGCAGACATGGACCAAAAGGACAGAGCTGAAGAAATGCACTCAAGAGGCATTAACACTTGCTGAATGTTTTACAAAGAGGAAAAATTCTTCACAGCCACACTGGACTTTTGAAAGACTGTTCAACGGGTAGTAATATCACTCAAAAATAAGGTAGAAATAACAACAGTGAACATCTACTGGTCACTCACTATGTGCTGAGAACTTTACCTATTGCATTTAACCCTCAAAACAACAGCCACTATATAGGAACAATTCCACCACTAATACAGATGAGACTAGGGTTAGGAGGGAGGTTGAGCAACATGGCTAGGAAGTGACAGCGATGGGATCCAAACCCAGGTTTGTCTCACTCAAAAGCCATGCTCTCAAAACTACACAACCTGCTTTTCAATGATATGAGGATAATGTCAATCAAAATATCTGAGGATCTGCTATATGCATATACTGCAATAGACACTGAAAAGCGAACAAAACCAACAACATAATCCCTGATATCACAGAATTTAGAGCCAAGAAAATAACTGACAGGAACAACAATCAAAGCATTTAGTACTCTTCTGTATAGTGAAATGTGTTATCAGTACTTGGAAGTGACAATGAAACCATGAGTGACTTAAAAGTATGGGGGCTGTGGGGGGAAGAATGCCTCCAGAATTAAAATGTAAAGTCACACCAAAACAGACTCAAGAATTTAAGGCAGAATGTCTCAAGCCTCTTGGCTATGGTTTGACTGACTACACTAACATGTCTAAAGAAACATTAATTCGGAAGAGAGGAAATAGAGAAAAAAGAGAAGGGCTGTCCTGGAGAGAGGGTCCCTTGGGCCAGGACAGCATATTCTGGAGAAAAGTATGGACCTAACGTAGAGGAGAATGTAGCCTAGTTCCATTAAGTATCTTAAACTTAATTTTCATCTTCTCAAAGCACTCTATTTAGTAGTTTTCTCAGTAGTTCTACAAGGCACTTAAGGGGATGAAAGTTGGTCCCGTCTTACCTTTCTCCAGTTGTCACTCTCTACTCTTTTAACCATTTGTAACATACATTTCATACTGACTTCCCACTATAAATGATGTACATTTGGCTCACTACAGCATTCACCCCCAATACAGTTACATCACAACTGTTGGTTAAATCAAAATTGCGTGTTTAACACTATTATGACTATCTAAATATTATTCCTAATAGAATCACTAAAATAATGATGATTAGATTTCCTTTCTTGGAAAAAACTTTCTTTCTAATTAGCTGCCTGTTTTTGTTTTTGTTTTTAACACATTTGCTTAGTTTCTATGCATCTTCTCAATGATAAGAGGATAATCTCAGTTAAAACATCTGAGGATCTATTATGGGCAAATACTGTGATAGTGAACAAGAATGACTACATAACCTCCAACCTCACAGAATTTACAGTCCAGAAAATAACTTACTGGGACAACAGTAACCTACCCCAATATCTTTCTGTATTCCTCTAATTACATTTTCTTTTTTTTTTTTTTTTTGGTATCATTAATATACAATTACATGAGCAACGCTGTGGTTACTAGAGTATGCCCATTATAAAGTCCTCACTACATACCCCGTTACAGTCACTGTCCATCAGCGTAGTGAGATGCTACAGTTACTACTGGTCTCCTCTCTGCTATACTGCCTGCCCCGTGACCCGCCCCCTCCTCCACGTTATGTGTGCTAATCGTAATGCCCCTTATTCCCCTTATCTCTCCCTCCCTTTCAACCTACCCTCCCCAGTCCCTTTCCCTTTGGTAACTGTTAGTCCATTCTTGGGTTCTATGAGTCAGAGGCTGTTTTGTTCCTTCAGTTTTTCCTTTGTTCTTATACTCCACAGATGCGTGACATCATGTGATACTTATCTTTCTCCGCCTGGCTTATTTCACTGAGCATAATACCCCCTAGCTCCACCCATGTTGTTGCAAATGGTAGGATTTGTTTTTTCTTAAAGATGAATATCCTCTGAATAATATTCCATTGAGTATATGTACACCTTCTTATCCATTCATCTACTGATGGACACTTAGGTTGCTTCCATATCTTGGCTATTGTATATAGTGCAGCGATAAACACAGGGATGCATATGTCTTTCTGAAACTGGGATCCTGCATTCTTAGGGTAAATTCCTAGGAGTGCAATTCCTGGGTCAAATGGTATTTCTATTTTTAGTTTTTTGAGACACAGCCATACTGCTTTCCACAATGGATGAACTAATTTCCATTCCCACCAGCAGTATAGGAGGGTTCCCCTTTCTCCACAACCATGTCAACATTTGTTGTTTGTCTCTTGGATGCTGGCCATCCTAACTGGTGTGAGGTGGTATCTCATTGATGATTAGCGATGTGGAGATTCTTTTTATGTGCCCATTGGCCATCTGAATTTCTTCTTTGGAGAAGTGTCTGTTCAGATTCTCTACCCATTTTTTAATAGGATTATTTGCTTTTTGTTTGTCGAGGTGTGTGAGCTCTTTGTATATTTTGGATGTCAACCCCTTATTGGATATGTCATTTATGAATATATTCTCCCATAGTGTAGGATGCCTTTTTGTTGTACTGATGGGATCCTTTGCTGTACAGAAGACTTTAGTTTGATATAGTCCCACGTGTTCATTTTTGTTTTCTTTCCCTTGCCTGGGGAGATATGTTCATGAAGAAGTTATTCATGTTTATGTTCAAGACAGTTTTGCCTACGTTTTCTTCTAAGAGTATATGGTTTCTTGACTTACATTCAGATATTTGATTCATTTTGAGTTCACTTTTCTGTTTGGAGTTAGGCGGTAAAGCAGTTACATTCTCTTGCATGTAGCTGTCCAGTTTTGCCAACACCAGCTGTTGAAGAGGCTGTCATTTCCCCATTGTATATCCATGGCTACTTTATTGTATATTAATTGATCATATATGCTTGGGCTACTATCTGGCCTCTCTATTCTGTTCCACTGGTCTATGGGTCTGTTCTTGTGCCAGTACCAAATTGTGATTACTGTGGCTTTCTGGTAGAACTTGACGTTGAATAGCGAGATCCCCCCTGCTTTATTCTTCCTTCTCAGGATTGCTTTGGCTATTCGGGGTCTTTGGTGGTTCCATATCAATTAACTATTTGCTCCAGTTCATTGAAGAATGCTGTCGGTATTTCGATAGGGATTACATTAAATCTGTAGACTGCTTTAGGCAGGGTGGCCATTTTGACAATATTAATTCTTCCTACCCAAGAGCATGAGATGAATTTCCATTTATTAGTGTTCTCTTTAATTTCTCTTAAGAGTGTATTGCAGTTTTCATGGTATAAGTCTTTCACTTCCTTGGTTAGGTTTATTCCTAGGTATTTTATTCTTTTTGATGCAACTGTGAATGGAATTGGTTTCCTGATTTCTCTTTCTGCTAGTTCATCATTAGAGTATAGGAATGCAACAGATTTCTGTGTATTAATTTTGTATCCTGCAACTTTGCTGAATTCAGATATTAGTTCTGGTAGTTTTGGAGTGGATTCTTTAGGGTTTTTTATGTACAATATCATATCATCTGCAAACAGTGACTGTTCGACTTCCTCCTTATCAATCTGAATGCATTTATTTCTTTGTGTTGTCTGATTGCCATGGCTAGGACCTCCAGTACTATGATGAATAAAAGCAGGAGAGTGGCATCCTTGTCTTGTTCCCGATCTTAGGGGAAAAACTTTCAGCTTCTTGCTGTTAACTATGATGTTGGCTGTGGGTTTGTCATATATAGCCTTTACTGTGTTGAGGTATTTGCCCTGTATACCCATTTTGTTGGGAGTTTTTATCATGAATGGATGCTGAATTTTGTCGAATGCTTTTTCAGCATCTATGGAAATCATCATGTGGTTTTTGTCCTTTTTGTTGATGTGGTGTATAATGTTGATGGATTTTTGAATATTGTAACATTATTGCATCCCTGGAATAAATCCCACTTGATCATAATGGATGATCTTTTTGATGTATTTTTGAATTCGGTTTGCTAATATTTTGTTGAGTATTTTTGCATCTATGTTCATCAGGGATTTTGGTCTGTAGTTTTCTTTTTTTGTGGTGTCTTTGCCTAGTTTTGGTATTAGAGTGATGCTGGCTTCATAGAATGAGTTTGGAAGTATTCCCTCCCCTTCTATTTTTGGAAAACTTTGAGGAGAATGGGTATTATGTCTTCTCTAAATGTCTGATAAAATTCAACGGTGAATCCATCTGGTCCAGGGGTTTTGTTCTTGGGTAAGTTTTTGATTACTGATTCAATTCCATTGCTGGTAATTGGTCTGTTTAGATTTTCTTTTTCTTCCTTGGTTAGTCTTGGAAGGTTGTATTTTTCTAGAAAGTTGTCCAATTCTTCTAGGTTATCCAGTTTGTTAGCATATAGATTTTCATAGTATTCTCTAATAATTCTTGGTATTTCTGTGGTGTCCATCGTGATTTTTCCTTTCTCATTTCTGATTCTATTTATGTGTGTAGATTATCTTTTCTTCTTAATAAGTCTAGCTAGGGTTTATCTATTTTGTTAATTTTCTGAAAGAACCAGCTCTTGGTTTCATTAATTTTTTCTATTATTTTATTCTTCTTAATTTTATTTATTTCTTCTCTGATCTTTATTATGTCCCTTCTTCGGCTGACTTTGGGCCTCATTTGTTCTTCTTTTCCTGTTTCAATAATTGTGAATTTAGTCTACTCATTTGGGATTGTTCTTCCTTCTTTAAATAGGCCTGGACTGCTATATACTTTCCTCTTAGAACTGCCTTCGCTGCATCCCAAAGAAGTTGGGGCATTGTGCTGCTGTTGTCATTTTTCTCCATATATTGCTTGATCTCTGTTTTAATTTGGTCATTGATCCATTGATTATTCAGGAGCATGTTGTTAAGTCTCCGTGTGTTTGTAAGCCTTTTTGTTTTCTCTGTACAATTTATTTCTAGTTTTATACCTTTGTGATCTGAGAAGTTGGTTGGTAGAATTTCAATCTTTTTGAATTTACTGAGGCTCTTTCTGTGGTCTAGTATGTGGTCTATTCTGGAAAATGTTCCATGTGCACTTGAGAAGAATGTGTATCTTGCTGCTTTTGGGTGTAGAGTTCTGTAGATGTCTGTTAGGTCCATCTGTTCTAATGTGTTGCTCAGTGCCTCTGTGTCCTTACTTATTTTCTGTCTGGTTGATCTGTCCTTTGGAGGGAGTGGTGTATTGAAGTCTCCCAAAATGAATGCATTGCATTATATTTTCTCCTTTAATTCTGTTAGTATTTTCACATATGTCGGTGCTCGTGTGTTGGGCACATATATATTTATAATGGTTATATTCTCTTGTTGGACTGAGCCCTTTATCATTATGTAATGTCCTTCTTTGTCTCATTACTTTCTTTCTTTTGAAATCTATTTTGTCTGATACAAGTACTGCAACACCTGCTTTTTCTCCCTATTGTTTGCATGAAATATCTTTTTTCATCCCTTCACTTTTAGTCTGTGTATATCTTTGGGTTTGAAGTGTGTCTCTTGTAGGCAGCATATAGATGGGTCTTGTTTTTTATCCATTCTATTACTCTGTGTCTATTGATTGGTGCATTAAGTCCATTTACATTTAGGGTGATTATCGATAGATATGTACTTATTGCCATTGCAGACTTCGGATTCATGGTTACCAATGGTTCAAGGGCAGCCTCTTTACTATCTAACCATCTAACTTAACTCAGTACGCTATTATAAACACAGTCTGATGATCCTTTATTTCTCTCCCTTCTTTTTCTTCCTTCTCCACTCTTTATATGTTAGGTATTTTATTCTGTACTCTTTGTGTTTCCCTTGACTGATTTTGTGGATAGCTGATTTTATTTTGCATTTAGTTAGTATTTGATTGGTCTGTTTTCTTTTCTGTGGTTTTATTTGCTCTGGTGACAGCTATTTAGCCTTAGGCACACTTTCATCTAGAGCAGTCCCTTTAAAACATACTCTAGAGATGGTTTGTGGGAGGTAAATTCCTTCAACTTTTGCTTATCTGGAAATTGTTTAATCCCTCCTTCACATTTAAATGATAATCTTGCTGGATAAAGTATTCTTGGTTCGAGGCCATCCTGTTTCATTGCACTGAATATATCATGCCATTCCCTTCTGGCCTGTAAGATTTCTAGTAAGTCTGATGATAGCCTGATGGGTTTTCCCCTGTAGGTGATCTTTTTTCTCTCTCTGGCTGCTTTTAATACTCTGTCCTTGTCTTTGATCTTTGCCATTTTAATTATTATATATCTTGGTGTTTTCCTCCTTGGGTCCCTTGTGTTGGGAGATCTGTGGACCTCCATGGCCTGAGAGACTATTTCCTTCCCCAGATTGGGGGAGTTTTCAGCAATTACTTCCTCAAAGACACTTTCTATCCCTTTTTTTCTCTCTCTTCCTCTTCTGGTAACCCTATAATAGAAATATTCTTCCATTTGGATTGGTCACACTGTTCTCTTAATATTCTTTCATTCCTAGAGATCCTTTTATCTCTCTCTGCCTCAGTTTCTCTGTATTCCTGTTCTCTGATTTCTATTTCATTAACAGTCTCTTCCACCTCATCCCGTCTGCTCTTAAACCCTTCCGTGTTTGTTTCATTTCTGTTATGTCCCTCAGGAATTCATCCCTTAGCTCTTGAATATTTCTCTGTAGCTCCATTAGCATGCTTATGACTTTTATTTTGAATTCTTTTTCAGGAAGATTGGTGACTTCAGTCTCACCAAGCCCTCTCTCTTGTCCTTGAGGGATTTTGGACTGAACAAGGTTCTTCTGCCTTTTCATGGCAATGGGAGTGGTCTCTGGCGAGTGGCCCGTGTGTCAGCTGGGGGAATAAACTCCCTTCCTGCTTGCTGGTCACCTTGCCTGTCTCCGCTGTCTGTGCCGGTTAACCACACAGGGAGAAGCCTCTGGGTTAATCCCCTAAACTGCCATGGGCATAGCAGCTTTCCAGATGGCCTAGGGCAATGGCAGGTGTCGCAGGCCAGCAGCCCGTGTTCTGCTGCAAGAGCAAAGCCCCTTTGTGGCCCCCAGTCTCCACGTCCATTTCTTCCCTCTGTGCTGCTCAACCACACGCAGGGAGCAGTCTCTGGGTTAATACCCTGAGCTGCCATGGGTGGGGTGGCCCTTGGGATGGCCTAGGGCACTGGCAGGAGTCACAGGCCAGCAGCGTGTGTGCTGCCATGAGAATAGAGCCCCTTCGTGTTTCCTGGACTCTGCACCTGCCTTTTCTGTCTGTGCCTGTCAACCTCACGCAGGGAGCAGCCTCTGGGCTAATCCCCTGAGCTGCCATGGGCAGGGTTGCCCTTGGGATGGTCTAGGGCACTGGTGGGGGTCACAGGTGAGCAACGTGAGTTCTGCCACAAAACAAAGCCCCTTCATGTTTCCCAGACTCTGTGTCCATCTCTGCTGTCTGTGCCAGTCAACTGTGTGCAGTGAGCAGCCTCTGTGCCTGGGCCGGTTAGCCGCACGCAGGGAGAAGCCTCTGTCTTAAGCTGTGTGGTTGCTGTAGGCAGGGCTTCTCCCTGCTGTTCTGCAGCAACAGTAGGTCAGCCAATTTGCTTGCAGTGTCGGTGGTGGGAAAGGAACGGCAGGCTGCTTATCGCTGTGAGGGGCTTCCGAGCTGCATTGCTACCCAGGGGGTTAGGGCTCCTGAAGTTCCTTAACGTTCCCAGCCTGCTGGGCTGAGTGAGCCAGGACAATTTTGTCCACCTGTTAAACCCTTGTCCCTTTAAGACTTTTAAAGCACCTGCTTTTCTTTTGTCCCAGGGCAGCCAGCTGTGGGAACCTGTTTGCAGTCTTAATCTCGGATTTTGCTGTCCCGCTCCTCTAATACCCAGTACACCATGCAATGTGTGTCTGTGCTCCAGGGGTAGATTACTAGGGCTGGTTATTTAGCAGTCCTGTGCTTCCACTCCCTCCCCACTCTGTATCTTACCCTTTCCCATGAGATGTTGGGTTCTTGCAGATGTAGCCTGGCTCGTGTACTGTATCTTCTGGTCACTCTTTTAGGAATAGTTGTATTTGCTGTATTTTCAAAATACATATGGTTTTGGGAGGAGATTTCCACCACCCTACTCATGCCGTCCTCTTGAGAATCTCCTCCCATCCATCTCCATTTCACTTTCTCTCCTTTTCCTTTCCTTTTTCAGTCTCCTTTTTAGAAGATGGTCTAAATTTTATTTCTCAGCCCTTCTACTGAATTAATAATCTTTTAAATTCCAAAGAGCCTTACTTAGTCTTTGAGTGATCCTTCCTGGAACATCCTGTCATTACATGGTTACAGTATCTTATCTCTTGAGGATTTTAATGACATGTTTTTGAAATGTCTTTTGCTCCTATATTGTCTCTGTTCCTTTCACATTCCTTTTTCAAAACTGTCCTGCTTTTGTTTCTGTCATGTTAGAGACTTGTCTCTAACATGTCCAAGTTAGGAGTGAGACAGTGAAAAGCTGAGCAGTTGCCATATGTAGCTGGGAAGAACTTGCTGACTAGTAGATTTCATAGTAAGACAGTAAACTAGCTTTTTCACTGGGAACCATGGCATTATGCATACCTCTTCTCCCTTAGCTGTTCCTTTTCCCTAGAGAGATGGCCTCCATTCTTCTGTGTGTGTTTTCTGGGAATGGAGGAACAGGGGTGGAAATAAGCCTGGCAGCCTTCTTTGTGCCAGCCAGAAAAGGGCAGAGTATTACTCAGTATAACTCAGTATGCAGAGTCTGATTCAATCCTGTTTAAAACCTTATGTCTGAACGTGTTACTCCAACTCATTCTAAGAAAAATCAAGTCCTACTATGGTCAAAAAGGCCTGACATAGTCTCCACAATCCACTCTGTGCTTCACAACTTCTGACCTCCTCTCTCATTGCCCTCCAGCCAACTAACCTACTGCTTCATCTCGCTTCCACCTGAGGGCTTTTGCACGACCTGTTCCTTTTCCTGGAACACTTTCTCACTTATTCCCATAGCTCTTTCCCTCTCTTCCATCTCATTGGTCAAAAGACTTCTATCTGCCACCTTGTTCTAAACTACAAACCCTCCCTCCAAGCACACAATCCCTTACTCTCCTTTCTTTTTCCATAACTGTTATCACTGTTAACTACACAAATCACTCTTCTTTGTCTACTGTTTATTGTTCATCTCCTCCCACAGGAACAGAGCTTTTCTGGTGTTTTGGTCCCTAATATATCTCCAATACTTCTAACAGTGCTAAGAACATAACAGTAGTCACCTTCCTTAACCATGCCCAACCAACAGTGCATCTCTGGCCTCTCAGAGAGGGGCAAGTACAACCACCTGGCAGCACAAAGTAGAAACAGGAGCCCAGAAATCATACTCGTCCTCACACTTCCGAGACAACGCTCCTGTTTTCGGCTGACCCAGCACGCCTGCCTTTGGAGATACCTGCTACCTTCTGTTTTTGTGACTTTCCAGGGCTCTGCTCTTCAGTTAGTGACTTTGCTTTTCATTTGCTTCTGCCCTGCAAATATTTAGGATACCAACTTCTCTGGTCCTCTGAATCAATTGGTACCAGCCCATTTACTGTCCAGCTTCCAAAAATTTTGCTATTGTCACCTCTTTGTTCTAATACGCTCATGTCAGTGGGATTTCAGAGGGGAGCAGAAAATGGAGCATGTGGCCCATCTACCATATTTACTCATAATTCTAAATATTTTAATCCTATAACTCCATTTTTTCACGCTCCCTTGTTCTCCAAGAAACCTGATGGTTATGGTTTCTCACACAGTTGTACTCCAGTGCTAGCTAGAAGACTCACCCTATACTCTCTGTTCAGCAGGTAGTAACTGCACACACATTGGTCTATGATCTTAGTAAAGTCTCCCCAAGAGACATATCTACTCTTAGGATGCTGACACATCAGAAGACTGAAAATCACACTGAGACAACATAATTTTAGAAGGCTCTTAGAAGACAGCCAGCAAACCTGTTGGTTTTTATTCATTTATCCACTACTCTGAGTATTTCATATTTTAATTTTCAACAAACAGAGCTGAATTGATTTTTTAAAAAAGGGAGAGGCCTAAAAAAGAACTAGAAGATAAATAAAATAGACAGGCAGGTGGACAGGTGGGTAGACAGATTAGACAGAAAGAGATAGATAATTTATAATAAATATATAATCTTCCATTTGCTGACCACCAAATATACCCTAGGCCATCTTTAGGCAATTTATATCTACCATAATGTTAACCCTCACACCAACTTTGTAGTCTATTCTCCAATTCTATAAAATATTGAGATTCAGAGATCTTATATCATTGGCCTAAGGTGACAGAGCCAGCTGAAATATAGCCAGAACTGTCCAATGCCAAACTCCATTATTTTTATTCTATAGACACTTTTTTAAAGGGTCAATTAGGGCAGTTTAAAATGCAAAATGAACCCATTCTGGTCGGATTTTTTTTTTTTGGTTGTACAACATTGTGAACATAATACCATAGAACTGCATACTTTGACTTTGAGGATAGTTTATTTAATTTTGCATTTGCTTAGTACTTAGCTGTTCTACTTTCTTTACTGTGGTTTTATTACCTCTGGTGACAGCTTTTAAACCTGAGGAACACCTCCATCTATAGCAGTCCCTCCAAAATATACTGTAGAGATGGTTTGTGGGAGGTAAATTCTCTCAGCTTTTGCTTATCTGGAAATTATTTAATCCCTCCTTCCAATTTAAATGATAATCTTGATGGATGAAGTAATCTTGGTTTGAGGCCCTTCTGCTTCATTGCATTAAATACATCATGCCACTCCCTTCTGGCCTGTGAGGTTTCTGCTGAGAAGTCTGATGATAGACTGATGGGCTTTCTTTTCTATGTAATCTTATTTCTCTCTCTGGCTGCTTTTAATAGTCTGTCCTTATCCTTGATCTTTGCCATTTTAATTATTATATGTCTTGATGTTGTCTTCCTTGGGTCCCTTGTGTTGGGAGATCTGCGCACCTCCATGGCTTGAGAGACTATCTCCTTCCCTAGATTGGGGACGTTTTCAGCAATTACCTCCTCAAAGACACTTTCTATCCCTTTTTCTCTCTCTTCTTCTTTTGATGGTACCCCTATAATGCAAATATTTTTCTGTTAGGATTGGTCACACAGTTCTCTCAATATTCTTTCATTCTTAGAGATCCTTTTTTCTCTCTGTGCCTCAGCTTATTTGTATTCCTCTTCTCTAGTTTCTATTTCATTTATCGTCTCCTCCACCATATCCAATATGCTTTTAATACCCTCCATTGTGCTCTTCAATGATTGGATCTCTGACCGGAATTCATTCCTAAGTTCTTAAATATCTTTCTGTAGCTCCATGAGCATATTAATGATTTTTATTTTGAACTCCATTTCAGGAAGATTCATGAGGTTGATGTCATTTACATCTTTCTCAGGAGCTGTATTCATAATTTTACTTTGAACCAGATTCCTCTGGCATTTTATATTTGTATATGGTGCCCTCTAGTGCCCAGAAGCTCTACTCTCTGGAGCTGCTCAGCCCCTGAAGCAATGTCGGGGGTCACAGGGGAGTGGCATTGGTGCCTGGGAGGAGGAAAGAGCTGTTTCATGCTTCCTGGCTGCTATGCCTGACTCCACTGCCTGAACCAGTGGGCCGAGCACACAGGTATAAGCCTCTATGCTTTGCATTTGTAGTTGCTGTAGACAGATCTTCCCTCTGGCTGGCCTACCACCAGGGTAGAGTTTGCCAGTTTGTGAGCCAGGTGGGGCTGGCCGGGAGAAAGGTGCAGTAGGCTGCGTATCACGGAGGAGGTCTTTGGAGTTGTGTAGCCAGCCAGGGAGCTGGAGCACCTGAAGAACATGAAAGCTCCCAACCTGCTGGGCAGAGTGCACCCGGACAATTTTGTCTACCTGTCCTTTCTCCTGAGCAGTAAGCTCTGTGAAATCCTTCTTGCTAAGGGCTTCCTTGTTAGGAAGTCTCTCAGACTGCCCACCTTTCTTTTGTCCCAGAGCAGCCAGATATGGATCCCTGCTTTCCACAGTGGCTGGAATCTCAGTCTCTCCAGGAATACTGCCTGTCTTAGCTTTCCAGCCCCCTAATCATGAGAGTACCATGCAAGCACCATGAAATGTAGGTTTGTGCTCCCAGAGCAGATCTCCAGAGTTAGGAATTCATCAGTCCCAGGCCTCCACTCCTTGCCTGCTCCGTTTTTCTTCCTCTCACCAGTGAGCTGGGGTCGGGGAAGGGCTTGGGTCCCGCTGGGCCACAGCTTTGGTACATTACCCTGTTCCATGAGGTCTGCTCTTTTCTCCAGGTGTATGTAGTCTGGCGCAGTCCTCTTTCCTATTGCTCTTTTAGGAGTAGTTGCATTAATTATAGTTTCATATTATATGTGGCTTTAGGAGGAAGCCTGTGTCTCACCTCTCACACCACCATCTTTCAGAACAGTATACTTAAAAATGGTTTAGATGGCAAATTTTATGTGTATTTTACCACAACAGGAAAAAAATGGAAAAAAAACAGCAGTTAATGAAGGCCATCTTTAAAGATATATATGTATCTTTAGAATTTAAAGATATATATACCCCATAGAGATTAAAGATAAACTTTAAAGTTGGGGAAGGGTATTACTGTTTTCCTCAAACTTTTAGCATAGTTTTAAGGGTTAAAAATGTGTTACTTTGAAAATTCTTAAGAAAATGTAATAAAGTACGTTGTTTATTTGCATGGACAAACCATTCAGTGCATCACTTACACACACACATCCTACAGCAGAGGTAGAGGCTGAATGAGACAGCGTATACATTTTCCTACCAGTGTCTTTCACAGAGAATAACTTTGTTTTTTAATCAATACTTAATTTTTTTAGAGCAGTTTAAGGTTCAAGCAAATGAAGGGAATTTCCCATATGCCCTCATATATACACATAAATAACCTCCCCCATTATCAACATACCCTACCGGAGTGGTACATTTGTTACAATTGAACCTATGCTGATACAAAATA
>JAQQAC010018689.1:37595915-37665082 GCA_029783875.1 Phataginus tricuspis
CCGGAGTGGTACATTTGTTACAATTGAACCTATGCTGATACAAAATAATCACCCAAAGACCATTCTTTACATTACAGTTCACTCCTGGTGTTGTACACAGAGCCATTCTGGTCTGATTTTAACAGAACGATAACTGGTGATAACATTTTGAATTGGGTGGACAATATGTTTTTATGTTTAGTATTCTTATTTATGTTTATTTGTTTCTTGTTAAAAAATAATAGAACTTTCAGAAACATTCAAAATGTTAAATGGCATCAACAGGTATCTTGTGATAGGAAACAACTGCTTTCCATGACACCAACTTCAAAAACTTAGGAGCAAGGCCCTAATACATCCGTATTTTTCCTTAATACCCTATTATATGCCAGTCCCCTAATTGTACTGTGTCTATCATCATCAAGTTTGTACCGGTCCTAAAACAAAGCCTTATTCTGTCAGTGTAGAGAAGGCCCACTATCTCCAGTTGCTGGAATTTCAGGCACAATATCACTGGCTTCTCATGGGAAAAGGCAAACACTGCCCTTAAGTTCAGAAAAAGAAAATTGAAAAAACAGTTAAGTAGCCATACCTGGATTAATAATGAATGACAGCAACACAGCCTGGAGCTATTAGTTTCATCCGGCCGGAAGGAATCTCAGTGGAAGAATTTTTGGCTGTAGCTCTGCTATTTGCTGAGAATTTTGAAAATTAAACACTGATCTACTAAAAGTGGAATGTGCCTATGCAGATCACAGTAACATGTAGGCAGTTGCTGCCAAAGATTTATATGAGATCTCATAAAATACTACATGTCAGAATACAGTTTCCAATTTTTTCATTTGAACTCAATAAAAAGTAAATGACAGTGATGGGGCTCAAAATATTCACACCCTGGAGCTACGAAGCTAAATAATTTAATGTCTTTTAGAACAGAAAAGTCTTTTCCCCCAGGACATGTTTTTCAAGATATCAAATGTTCCATTAGTTTAGCTCTCCTCTTGCAAGCAACTGCATTCTTTTTGAAACTCGAGAACGAGGGTTTGCCTCTCCTATAATGGGAGAGAAATTCCAATCACATTAGGTAGGAAGCGTTCAAATTGCATACTTTTATAGCTTATAAATCAGGAGACTCAATAATATTATGCAAAATTTGACTTATTCAAAATATCTTCACAAGGTAGAGAGAAAACCATCTTTTGAAATGAAAAGGAGGAAGCATTTCACACCACAACATTAAGCTAATAACTCCTTAAATTTTCATTAAGCAAGGAAAGCACTTAGCAACCAAATGAGATTAACTGGGAAAATCAGAATGCCCTGGTGTAATGAAGACTTAGTCCTTGACTTAAGAAGTATGGTGAAAGGGACCTAATTGCTGGTACAAAGGAACAATTTCCATGTGCTAATCCTGTAAAGGTTAAGACTCATTACTGGTTAAAATACGTTGCTTTCTAAATAGTTCAGTGTGTTGTTCATTTCCGTATATATTCTTCTTAATGAAGATAATAGTTTTCCATTTGGTGAAAAGATTTAAGAGGGTAACTTCCACAGCTTTCAAATATTGTCTAAATCCATCATTTCTAACAGGTTCTATATAGCTCCCACTGTGTGGAACCAAGTGTCGCATGTGTCTTGCCTACTTGCTTTCTACAAAAGGGCTTGTGTGAGAAGGGCACAGGAAGAGAAGCAGGAGCAAAGAATGGGGAGCCCAGGTGCAAGGTGCCAATGAGGCTCCTTGCCGTGCGCAAGGAGACCCTCAACAGGTGGTGCACGAACTCTCCAACTCAGGAAGGCTCTATGACAAAGAGCAAGAATTCGTTTTCTGTTTTCAAGTTCTCTGTTTTGCTTTGTGTCTAGCAGTATCTCTCTGGTTAAAGTGGGTGGGGTTGGGCAGAGACCCTCCCTTCTTCCCAAACCTACTCCCACTGGCAGCCCTGAAGGTCCTCTGAGGGGCACCTAAGCTCCCTAGACAAGTTTGAAAGTGCTTTGGCCTGCACCCACTCAGGTCCCCAGGACACAAACAGAATTGTTAATGTGCTAGAGAAGCCACTCTCCTATTCCCCACAATCTACACTGCTAGCAGCTGGGTATCCACATTTGTCTCCTTTAACACTCAGTTTTCAAAGCAGTCCTCTGGGTAGGCATAACATTAGCCGAATACAAAGAAAGGGCAAAACACTGAATCAGACGATTTAGGCTCAACAACAGCCTGGTCCTCTAACCGACTGACAGGAAGGCACTGAAGCCCTCCATTTCTTCACCTGGCAAATGGAAGGGTCAGGCTAGATGGGTAGTGTCCAAACTGTACTGACTGACTCCTTGGAGACCAGAGTTCAGAGCTATCTCTACAGCCAGGGCTTAGGGCTTCGGCTTCTATGACTCAGACTTGTTAAGTCAGAGGAACACAGAGTCATAGAGCTCTTTCAGCTTTACTCCCATGTATAGGCTGTGGCCAATATCCCTTGCATACGTAGCCGTGTATTTTTATTCCCAGAGCAGATTTTATGTTTCAAGGTATAATAATGTTTGGATGGCTAGAGCTTTTTTGAACCACCACTACCATGGCCTGCCATCAACTTTATTATTAAAATACAGAAAACTAAGACAAAGAAAATCAAGACTAAATGAGGGCTCTGTTTTTTTCTACCTAAAATAACTAATTGCAGATGGCATTCTAAAGCAAAATTTACTCTCCCCTCAGGCCCTATTCATTTCTTTGCTGAACTTATCACTATTTGTATATGAACACACACACACACACACACACACACACACACACGCGCATAAACATGTTTGTTTTTCTCAAGGGCAAGGCCCTTAAAGGCCATGCTTATTACTGCACTGTCTATGCCGAGCACTTGCTAGGTCTCAGTTCACTGGTGTTAAATGTGCATGTGGCACTGTGCTAGCTCCACACACTAACTAAGTCAGCACTGATCACCAGAATTTTTTTAAAAGGAGTGGGGGAAGGAGTCTGCACTTGATAATTTGGTTTGATTACTCCCCAGCAGAATAAAGGCCCTTGAAAATGAGCATTTTGTTTTTGAGGTTAGAACTATCAGCACAGAGATGAAAGAAGCGCTATTTTCAAAGGAGTGTTTTTCTTCCTTAGGCATTTGTACATGATATGTGAAGAATGTGTTATCTGGGCATCTCCTTTCCTCGAGGAGTTCTAGATTTTTCACTCTGTCGTGATGATTCATGTGAATGATGATTTCAGTTAAGAAAACTTTGACTCTTTGGCCAACTAGAAAAAAACACACCAAAAATCTACATTACTCTTTTGTTATAGTTGACATGCCTGCCTTCAAAGGCTTAAAAGAAACCCAAAATGCTGTCAGTCGTAATTTTTTCCCAATGAATTTATAACTAGTTCCAAATACTCTGGTTTTTTCCACTGGACAGTCACTTCCTAATAAACTGAATGCTCTGTTCCCAAGTTGGCATGAGTGCCATCACACAAAAGTGGGAAAAATAAAATTAAAAAGAGAAGTACATATACTTTGTTTTAAATTGAGCTGGCCATTGTTATGAATATTTGAAATGGGAAAAATAACTTTATGGAATGCATAATGTTACATCTCTAAAAACCACTAAAGTTTTTAAAGTAATGCTGTTGCATGCAAATATTAAGGCACACAAAGTAATGCAACAATTAATGAGTCACCTGCAAATTAATTCCTTCACTGTGGTGAAATCTCCTGAGTATAGGGAACAGAGTGGTGAGCACACTTCCATGTACAGAGTCCCCAAGGACCAGTGAGGCCGGTAACAAGGAAGCCCAGCAACTCATCCTGTGCAGCACGGGTTCTCACCCTGGAGAATTCGTGAAAGCCTCGGAAACTCCAGAAAGGAACTATGGAAACTTTCCTTAAAAAAATGTATCTTTACAAACTTTTGTGTACAATTTCAGGGAATCTTTAGGCCCTGTGACGAGGCAGAGATACAGGCCTATGAAGCGAAGAAGGAAGTATGGACACTGGGCCTATCAGACAAAATAACAGGAATTGGGAAATTTAAAGATAGTAAAAACTTGGGATGAAGTAGGAGAAAGCAGAGTTAAAAGGAAGCAAGCAAGAGTGAACAAGGGAGCTAGCAAGTAGAAAAAAGTGGGAAGATGAAAACACTAAAAAGAAAGGGTAAAAATAAGCAGAGAAGAAAGGGAGAAAGATGCATGACAGGACAGTGCTACCCTCCACCATCAGTATTGCTGTTGCCTGTATGCTAAGGACACACTGAGCATTTTTCAGGTTATCTACTCACTTCAATTTCACAACAACAGTAGGAGATCATCTTACACTTCTCATAGCTTAAGAAACTGAGGCACAGCAAGTTAAGTGTCCTGTTCAATAAGACTAGAAAATGAGGGAGCTGGGATTTAAACAGACTGGCTGATCTTTACAGCAATGCCCACTCTACAACCTGTCTTTCTGACAATCTGAAGGCAACTCTAGGCCTCTCATTTTTGTATTCCTTTTGAGGACAATTTCCTAATAATGAAAATGACACTAGAATACATTATCTTTCTGAGTACACACAGTACCAGAATCTAAATTACACTCTCATCAAGATCTGAAATTGTCATGATTTTTCTTCTTTTTCCAGCTTTATTGAGATACATGATTGGCATATAACGTTCTGTGTCATGGTTTTCATTCCAACTGAAATGGTACTTTTATTTAAATGGTTTTTAATTTGGGGATATTCCATAAGTCAAAGTACTTCACATGTAATAAAATAGTACCAAAAGTACTAGAAATATTAAAAAAAAAACAACTAGTGGCCTGTGACAGTCCATTCGAATTTAGTCTGAGTGGTCACTCACCAAAGCACTTTGAGCACCACAGCCTTCTGCCACAGCATGCCTGTCACACTGCTGCCGGCTGTTTCACTTCAGTTATTCTTAATAATACTGTTTTGTTAAAACTGCCTTCCCAAACCACAGGTATTTTTTTAGCTACACTGATCTTGAAAGGTTTATGTTATACAGATTTGGTCTAGTACATCTCAGTGTGGTTTTGATTTGGAGGGCCCTTTTTGTACAAATATTAAGTTTACAAATAACTTCATTCTTCCCAGAGTCTCAGTAATTGGTATTTTTCACATGGTTACCAAGCAAAAAATAGAACATATATGCTTCAAAGCTGCGTTAACCCTGACAATGTGTTTCTCTTTTGTAAGTGAATGGTTAAAATCATCATGTCACAGGTATGGAACATATATAGAACAGATGCTTGGGTTTTAAGAAGCATTAATTTGATCTTATAAAATACAAATTAATTATATGATTTTAACCAAAGAACTAGAATAAGCATTCAGAGAAAATAATATTAGAATGAGGTACTGAAATTACTATCATTTTGTTAATATACAGTATACACACACTTGCTATTCAGGATTAAAAGCGGAATACATAGAGTTAACATCTTTAAAAGCAGACAACATATCTACAAAAGAAGCATTCCAAAAATGTGGCTTTATGCCTTCTTTGTGATTACAAGGATTTGGGGGACAAATAAGTGCCCTGAGATATAGTTTTTGGGGAGCTAGCATAAAAACACAATTTAAATCTCATCATCTCATCCCTGTGTTTAGGAAAATGTCTCAGTGATGTGTGCAGTTCTGACATCAATATTTATTTACACATCAGTGGAAGACAACTAAAAACATCAGCATATATGTTGGCACTTTTCACCTTTTTGCATTTATTTGTTTATATGTCTGCTTCTCCAACTAGACTATGAGCTGCTCAAGGCAGATGTTATGATTTGTTCTATGTGCAGTACCTGGCCCTGAGGTGCTTGATAAATATTTGTCAAATGATAGAAGACACACTCTTTGCCCTCAAAGAGCTTATAATCTAGAATACCTATAACTGTAAATAACTAAGCTTCATCTAATTTTGATTGCATTTTTAATATAATTAATCTATATATAAAGAATATGAGCTCTTGTCATTCTGTAAGCATAGTATAAAACTAGGAATTCCACATTTTTATAGAAAAGAGATGCCAGTACTTCTTACTACACTTTTTTTTAATATAATTTATTTTGGTATCATTAATCTACAATTACATGTGCAATATTATGGTTATTAAACTACCCCCTTCATCAGGTCCCCCCACCAACCCCATTACAGTCACTGTCCATCAGCATCTTCTTACTACACTTTTTGCCATTTTGGCAGTCTACTCTCCTACTGTTTTAAAAATTGATTCCTTTTACACTGAGCTAGTAATAATGACTAATATGTGTTGATTATACTAGATGGCTGACACTAATCATTTTTTTTTCTTATTGAGGTATAAATGACCAACATTAGTTTCAGATGCACAACATAATTTGCTATTCGTATATACTGAAAAACGATAACAATAAGGTCTAGTTTTGACACTCACCTCCATAACAGTTATACAAAAATTTTTGTGATGAAAACTTAAGATTTATTCTCTTACTAACTTCCAAAAATGCAACACAGTATATTTTTAACTATAGTCACCATGCTGTACATTACATCCCAAAGACTTACTTATTTTGTAACTGGAAATTTCTATCTTTTGATTCCCTTCAGCATGTGCCCACCTCTTACCCTGCCTCTGGCAACCATCAGTCTATTCTCTGTATCTATGAGCTTGTTTTTTTTTTAATTCCACATATAAGTGAAGTCATATGGTATTTGTCTTTCTTTATCTGACTTATTTCTCTTAGCATAATGTCCTCAAAGTCCATCCATGTTGTCAGAAATGGCAAATTTCATTGTTTTTATTCCATTGTGTGTATGTATGTATACACACACACACACAACCTTCTCTAACCATTACTATTCCTTTCATATGCATTTCTCATTTAAGGCTCACAATCATCCTATGAGATAATACCCCACTATCAGGCATGCATGGGAAGAAACAAACAGATAAATGGAATATAAGAATATAGAAATACAACAATGTGAAATGGGATCCAAGGGAAATGGAATTTCAAATCAGCAGGGAAAAGATGGATTAGACCACATTAATGTTGGAATAACTTACTATCCATCTGGAAAAACAAAATATAATTAGACCCTAAAATATCCCCAAATAAATCTCAGGTGGATTAAAGATTCAAGTATCAAAAATAAAACAAAAGGCATAAAAAGTACTACAAAAAAATATTTTTATGAACTTAGCTTATGACATGAAAGCCAGAAACAATAAAGAAAAAAAAGTGAGTGAAAAAATTTACTATTCTCAAGTTTAAATTCTGTATGGTCTCTTCCTTCCTTCAGTTCTTCTCATCCAATGGAGTAACTGAGCCAAAATACCTTTAGGAGGGCCTTCCTCCACCTCCCTTCTCTTTCATCCTTTTCCCTTTCCACAGTGCTGGGCATGGCTACTGGGGAGAAGAGAGTTGGCATGTCTTAGAGCAAAAATGTGCCCAGTAGTAGACAGAAGATTTGTTATATACAAAGGAATTGAGCAAACAAGCAAATATATTGAGGTTAATGGGAGGCAAGTTTCCTTACATGAGAAGATGAGAGCTTAGGGAAAAGGTCTTATGATAGTAGAAGTACAGGAATGAAACTGTGGTTATGGACTGACACAGAAATAAATACAGATATGTATGTATCATATATATAAATATATATATATTTATATATATACACACACACACCTGAATGTATACCTATGTATACACACACTTTTATATACAATTTATATATAATTTCCAAGCTCTGCCCACTAAAAGTAACTACAAGCAACCAGGCCTTGGTAGCAATGAACACACCTAGTGACTACATCTGTTTCTAAATACCACTGTCCACTAAAAATAACCAGAGCTCCTTAGAGAAATGAGTTCAGGGCTCAGGCAGGGGAAGTACAAGATGAGCCTAGAATATCTTGTTATGACAAAATATAAGAAAGCGCTCAAACAGTCAATAGAGACATGTCAGAAGTACAGAAGAAGTAACTTGAAGTAGCTCATTTTCACTGGCCATGCCTGGGATAATTTGAGCACCAAAATAAATAAGGGTAATACAGTCTTACTTATGTCAAAAGTATGCTATGAGATGCCTGCACACCTAGACAAAAACTGAAAGAATATCCTTATTAGAGGCTATGTTTTAATGGAAATCGCTTTGGTGGCATTTATTTTTTTAAAAGATCATTCTTTTATATGGCAGACATAATAGCTTCACTACAAAACTTTAACACTGTAAAGCCATAAAATGTACCATAATAGAGACTATGTAACAACATAGGAAACTGGTTACAGTGGGTTAAAGGAAAAAATGTTTTCACTAAAAATGCAGCTGTACCCAGCATGTGTGCACGTGGACAAGTACTGATCATCCCACTATCATGTAAGTCAATAGTTTGAAAACAGAACTCCTCTATCCATCATAAACCTTTTCTTTGTCATTTATTTCAGCCCTGGTCAGAAGCCACACTATTTCCTGCAACCCTAAGCCTTAGACTCACTCATCTTTATCCTCCATCCAATTCACTCTATTTCTAAATGCCATCAAATCTATCAACTTCCCAGCACTCTCCATATGCGTGACTACTGGCCTAGTTCAGGGCATTATTGCCTCGGACCATCTGTCTTTTCACCCTTTCACTACAATCTCCACACTGTCACTAAAGTTGTCTCCACGTATGAGCATTTTCAATGGGTTTCTACTAACTACATGCAATGAAAATCCATACTCAACATACAAAAAAAATTAACTCAGAATGTATTGTAGACCTAAAAGTAAAAGCCAAAAACTATAAATTTCTAGAGGAAAATCTAGGAAGAAATCCTCAAGACCTTAGGCTGAGCAAAGATTTCTTAGACAAGGTAAAAAAAAGCACAAACCATCTAAGAATAACTGATAAACTAAACTTTATCAAAATAAAGATTTATACCCTCAAAAAACACCATTAAGAAAGAGAAATGGCAAGCCATAAACAGGAGAAAATATTTAAAATACATACATCCAACAAAGGACTTGTATCCAGAACATATAAAGAAACCTTACAACTCAATAACAAGAAGACAACCCAATTCAAAACTGGGCAAAAGATTTGAATAGACATTTCACAAGCACACGAAAAGATACAGATTCAAACCAAATGAGAAACCACTACACATCCACCAGAATGGCTAACATTTAAAATGACTAAGAATACTGAGTGTTGAGGATACAGAGCATCTGGAACTCTCATACATGGTCGGTGGGAAGAGGAAACAGTCTAACTCTGAGAACTGTTTGGCAGTTTCTAATAAAACTAACAGAAACTTACTGTAAGATCCTACTATCCTACTCCTGAGTATTCACCTGAGCGATATGAAGACATTTTTCTACACAAGGCCTGTACATAACGTTCACAGAAGTTTTATTTATAATAAAAAAACAGGAAGCAACTCAAATGTCCATCAGCAAAGGACAAATGTATGTGGCGATGCACACGATGGAATACCACTCAGCAGTGAAAACAAAGAAACTACTCATACACCATGAATGAATCCCAGAAACATTATGTTGAGCAAAAGAAACCAGATACAAAAGAGGGCAGAGTATGTGATGTCATTTGTACTAAATTCAAAAACAGGTAAAACTAATCTATAGTGACATGGTTGTCAGGACTGGCTGGGGAGGGGAAACTAAGGCATGTGAGGGCACACAGGAGCTTCTGAGGTGATGAAAATGTTCTGAATCTTGACTGCGGTTTTGGTTACATAGCTATATAGATTTGTATAGGTCAAACACCTAAAGCTATATACATTTAAAAGGGGTACATTTTATTTCACACACATTACACCTCAATAAAGTTAATTTTACAAGAAAGTAAAATTAAGAGACTCAAAAATCTCATCAACACCAGTTACTGAGGTCAGATTGACTTTCTTACACTTCCCGGGCCCCCATGCTATTCAGGGTATTTGGCTTTCTGCAAACTCTAGTTTGGCAGTACAAAATTTTGATGTGTATCATTAGTTTTCCTTTTTAAGAGTCATCCTGCTACAACATTCTTCAAAATTATTTTAAAATTTTTCTAAGCAAGATTTGTACACAGAAACTTTCACTGAAGTATTGTTCACAAAATCCAAAAATAACAACTTATAGTTCCCCCAAAGAGAGCTAAATTCCATCCACCCATACAATAGAATTTTAAGCAGCTCTATGTACACTAATATCTATAATCTATACTCCTTACAGCAGCCAGAATTCTCTTAAAAACCTAAACTGTAATAGGGTTGGTGGGGGGGACCTGATGAAGGGGGTAGTTTAATCATCACAATATTGCTCATGTAATTGTAGGTTAATGATACTAAAATAAAATAAATTGTAAAAAAAAAAACCTAAAGCTGGTATCCCGCCCTTGATAAAACAACTAAATGAAACTCCTATGGCCTCTCATCACACTCAAAAAACAGATTACTTAAGTATCACTAGGATGGTGACAAAAATTACTCAAACCTATTTAGAGTTAATGACATTTTGTTCTATGAGCAAGATTCTACAATGAGGAACTAGAACAAAACAAATAAATCAGAACAAATAAAAACTAGCTAATAAACTAAAATTTTTTATTTTATTTTTAACCGAGATTTTTTTTCGAAATTAAAAATTAAACTGGTAAAAAAAAACATAAAAAATATCCTATAAGTTAAACTTCACAAATTTACATTTTACTTAAGTAAAAATAGCTATTCAACAAAGGACACTGACTGGTTTCTGAAAATTCAGTTTCACTGTAAATTACTCTGAATATTGAAGCATGGCAAGTGATTCATACATTTCCAAATACTATACCCCAAAACACATTTCCACCCAAAAAGTTGTGTATCAGAGGGGAAAAAAACGTAAATAATAAGACCTCACAGTTATTTCACACCAGAACTGTCAGTAAACAACCTGGTTGAGGTCCAGATAAAGCCAACACACTCACACACACAAAAGAAAACAAATCAGTTTGCATTCATAATAAAAATAATTCAGAATGACCTAAACATATTCAAATAATCAGAAACTCATACAGGCCTATGCTCAGAAATGTTTATTGTGCTAATGTGAATAACACTGCAAATCTACATTTCAAAAACACTTGTTGAAACGGATCTTAATAGTTATGTAATTTTTAAGTGTTTTACTTCACAATGAAAAATTACACAACTTAAAATGACTCTGAATAAAAAGTATTTATCCTAATATTTGGAAAAAAAAAAGAGTCCTTGCATGCACCTATGGTTAAATGTCAACCATCAGACTGTACTTACACCGCACCTAATTATTCTTTCTTTTTTTCACTTTAGGAAGATGAAATGATTACCAATGCACATATAACATTAGTAATACTTTATTGTGCTTGTCTTTGAGATTTACCAGAAGCAAAGTAAATTAGTTTGATTATTGAAAGAATAATCTTCTTTGCCTAATTCTTGCCCAGCTAAACACAAGCAAGTGAACCCTTTACCGTTTTAATCCCTAGATTACAGAAAGTCATTAATTTCCCTGAATAGATAAATGGTCATCGGCAGTCTTCTTGAAATGTATAGACAAAAAGTTAAAGTATCCCATTTTTAGTCAGGTCAATTAGCTATATACCCTAAATGCCGAGTTTGAAGTTTTGTTATCCAACCACTCTCATCTTAAATATTCAAAATACCTCTTTCATGGCCTACAACTAAAATAAAGTAATTTTTGGAACACACTAGGAAGTTATCCTAAATTCTTCTTCACAATATATAAACTACTCACTTAAAAACACAATTATCAATACAAATCCCATTGTAATTGTTTCATCCTGTTTCCTTGCCATGAGGCACAGTGCCACATAACATATTTTTCATATTCTGGAAAACGCAATGTCTTACTTAGAAACAGCTTTGAAAATTGGCTCAGGGCCTATTTGCAATTGATACTATAGCTTAAATACCTTCCCAGAAAAGTTACACTAACTTCAAAATACTCTGGGATCAACCATTAAAATGTTTTGTTTTAGTTACAATACTAGTGAGCACCAAATGTTAGAATTTGTTTTAACAATCTAATACATCAAGGATTTTATTAAAAGGAAAGCCTGGATCAACTATCCCATTATATAATGAAAAGCAGCTAAGACAGTACTGATATAGATAATACTTGAAAGATTTAATCCTTAAGTTTAGAATCAAGCATACAAAAGTTAAACTGAGAGAGCCTGCTCAATCAGCCGTTATATTTGTTCCCTAAGGAAATGCCAAACTCCTCTTTCCAAGCTGTATTTGAAAGCCTCCTTCCCTTCATTCCTGGCAAAAGCCACCTAACCTTCACCTTGATTTCCCCAACCTACAAAATGGGTGATACCACTATACTATACTTTCTTAAACTACTAAGGAATGTAAAATATTGAAGTAAGTAAAATTCAGTTAGAGGAATTTTCAACATATTGGGTCTACTAGAGCCTGTAAGGAACTACTGGTATGACAGTGTTTTAGGAAACAAATGAGTAAATGCTATTTTAAAAATACAAAAGCAAAGAGTAGACAATGGGCTATTCGGGATAAATTTTAGAGATGAGAGATGATCAGCTTAACATATAAAAAAGTAGCACTTTAATGGATACTTCAATTCCATGGGTATCTTTCCTAAGTATTAAGCACCACAGATTTCCCAATAAAATGAGTCTGGTCTGCACCTAAAAGCCTTAGAGTGAACCCAATGAAAACAGGGTTTCCACTAACGTATTAGCTAAACATATGAGGGACACTTCTACCAAGAAAGAAAACAAACCAAATAGAAAACAAAAGGTGAATTATTTTTTTTAAACTATAGCTAACATCTTCAGACAGAGGAGATTAAATTATATCCTTAAAATAATAATAGTGGACTATAAAAAGGAACAGTTAGGGGATTAATTATGGCAGTGTGAGAAGTAAGACAGAAACCTCTTACCAAAACCACATATACTATGAAAATAAATACATCAAATTCTGAAAGAGCAACAGGAAAGAAGGCTGTAGCAGACTGCCAACACCTGGGGAAACCAGCAGACCTTAAGGAAAAGAGTAACATACCAAAGCCATGATCTGGAGGGACAAAAGCCCTTCCCCTACCCCAGCTCACCAGAGGAAGGAAGAGAAACAAAGCAGGTAAGTGGTGGAGGCCTAGGACTGCTGAACACCCAGCCCTGGAGATCTGCTCTGGGATCACGAACCTACATTACATGGTGCTCTGGATTATCAGTGGGGTTGGAAAGCTAAGATAGGTGGAATACTTGGAGAGACTGAGATTCCAGCCGCTTATGGAAAACAGGGATCCATGTCTGGCTGCTCTGGGACAAAAGAAAGGCAGGGAGTCTGAGAGACTTACTAACTATGAGAGGGGTGCTAAAGGGGCAAGGATTGCAAAGAACTTGCTGCTCAGGAGCAAAGTGTACAAAATTGTCCAGATGCACTCCACCCAGCAGGTTGGGAACTTTTAGGAGCTTCAAGCACTCCATCCCTCTGGCTTGGTACACAGCTCCAAGGCCCCCCACCATGATACACAGCCTGCCACACCTTCCTCCTGGCCGGCACCAGCTTGCAAAACAGCTGCCCCCGCCATTGCGCTAGGCAAGTCAGAGAGCAGTCTGACCTATAGTGGCTACATGTACAAAGCATAGAGGATTCTCCCTGTGTGGATGGCCAACTGGCCCTGGCAGTGGAGACAGGCACTGCAACCTGGAAGAAGGAATGACCTCTTTCCTCCCGACAGGCACCAGCGCCGCTCCCCTGTGACACCCGCCATCACTCCAGGGGCTAGCAGCTCGAGAGAGTACAGTTTATGGGCACTAGAGGACGCCACCTACAAATATGAAATGTCAAAGGAATCTGATTCAAACCAAAATCCCACAAATACCAGAAAAAGGCCCAAGTGAAACTGAACTCATCAATCTTCCTGAAAGAGATTTCAAAATAAAATGGAGCTCCAGAAAAATATTCAAGAACTGAGTGAGGAATTCAGGAATGAGACACAAATGTTCAAAAATACAGTATATGAAAAGAAACATACAACAGAGAGACTTAAAAGCAAATTGGATGAAGTAGAAGACACAGTAAATGTAAGAGAGATTAGAGAACAAGAATACAAAGAAGCAGAAGTACAGAGGAAAAAAGGATCTCTAGGAATGAAAGAATATTGAGAGAACTGTGTGACCAATCCAAACGGAACAATATTCGCATTATAGGGTATTAGAAGATGAAGAGAGAGAAAAAGAGATAGAAAGTGTCTTTGAGGAGATAATTGCTGAAAACTTCCTCAGTCTAGAGGAGAAAATACTCAGGCCATGGAGGTGCACAGATCTCCCAACACAAGGGAGCCAAGAAAGACAACACCAAGCCATATAATAATTAAATGGCAAAGATCAATGATAAGGACAGAGTATTAAAAGCAGCCAGAGAGAGAAGAAAGATCACATACAAAGGAAAACCCATCAGGCTATCATGAGACTTCCCAACAGAAACCTTACAGGCCAGAAGGGAGTGGCATGATATATTTAATGCAATGAAACAGAACGGAATTGAACAAAGAATACTCTACTTGGCAAGATTATCATTTAAATTTAAAGGAGGAATTAAACAACTTCCAGATAAGCAAAAGCTGAGAGAATTTACCTCCCACAAAGCGTCTTTACACTGTATTTTAGAGGGACTGCTATAGATAGACTAAATAGCTATCACCAGAAGAAATAAAACCTTAGTAAAAAAAAAAGTAGACCAATTATTTACTAAGCAGATGCAAAATCAAATCAACCACCCCAAAGCCAGTCAAGGGATAAACAAAGAGTACAGAATATGATATCTAATATATAAAGAACAGAGAAGGAAGAAAAAGGGGGAAAAAGAAAAAAGAACCTTTAGATTGTGTTTCTAATAGCAAACTGAGTTAAATTAGACTGTTACTTATTAAGGAAGTCACCCTTGAACCTTTGGTCACCATGAATCTAAAGCTTGCAATGGCAATAAGCACATATCTATTGATAATCACCCTAAATGTAAAAGGACTGAATGCACCAATCGAAAGACACAAAGCCACTGAATGGATTAAAAAACAAGACCCACCTGTATGCTGCCTACAAGAGACTAACGTCAAATCCAATGACATACACAGAACAAAACTGACGGAATAGAAAAAGATATTTCATGCAAATAATAGGAGAAAAAAGGAGGAGTCGCAGTACTTGTATCAGACAAAATGGACTTCAAATCAAAGAAAGTAACATGAGACAAAGAAGGCCATTACATAATCATAAAAAGGCCAGTCCAACAGGAAGACATAACCATTATAAATATGGATGCACACAACACAGGAACACCTACATATGTGAAACAAACACTAACAGAACTAAAGGGGGAAATAGAATGCAATGCATTCATTTTAGGAGACTTCAACACTCCATTCACTCCAAAGGACAGATCAACCATACAGAAAATAAGTAAGGAGACAAAGGCACTAAACGATACATTTGAACACATGGACCTAACAGACATCTACAGAACACTCCACCCAAAAGCAACAGGATATACATTCTTCTCAAGTGCACATGGAACATTTTCAAGAATAGATCATATACTAGGCCAAAAAAAGAACCTCAGTGAATTAAAAAAAACTGAAATTGTACCAACCACATTCTCAGATCACAAAGGTATGAAACCAGAAAGGAATTACGCAAAGAAAACAAAGAAGCCACAAACACATGGAGACTAAACAACATGATGCTAAATAATCAGTGGATCAATGACTAAATAAAAACAGAGATCAAGCAATATATGGAGATAAATGACAATGATAACTCAATACCACAAAACCTGTGGGACGCAGTGAAGGCTATGCTAAGAGGGAAGTATATTGCAACACAGGCCTACCTCAGGAAAGAAAACAAACCCATATGAACAGTATAATCTCACAATTAATGAAACTAGAAAAAGAAGAACAAATGACGCCCAAAATCAGTGGAAGGAGGGACATAATAAAGACTAGAGAATAAATAAATAAATAAACATGAGAAGAATAACACAATAGAAAGAATCAATGAAAGCGGAAGCTGGTTCTTTGAGAAAATAAACCGAATATATAAACCCCTAGCCAGACTTATCAAGAAAGAGACTCTACACACATAAACAGAATCAGAAATGAGAAAGGAAAAATCACTGTGAACGCCCCAGAAACACAAAGAATTATGAGAGAATATTATGAAAAATTATATGCTAACAAACTGAATAACTTAGAAGAAATGGATAACTTTCTAGAAAAATACAGCTTTCCAAGGCTGACCCAAGAAGAAACAGGACATCTGAACAGACCAACTACGAGAAACAAAATTGAATTGGTAATCCAAAAACTACCTAAGAACAAAATCCCTGAACCAGAAGGGTTCACCACTGAATTTTATCAGACATTTAGTGAAGAGCTAACCCCATCCTCCTTAAAGTTTTCCAAAAATCAGAGGAAGAAGGAACACTTCCATACTCATTCTATGAGGCAAGCATAACTCTAACAAAAGCCACACAAATACACCACAAAAAAAGAAAATTATGGACCAATATCCCTGATGAACTCAGATGCAAAAATACTCAATACAATATTAGCAAACTGAATTCAAAAATACATCAAAAAGATCGTCCATCATGACCAAGTGGGATTTATTCCAGGGATGCAAGGATGTTACAATATTCAAAAATCCATCAACATTATACACCACATCAACAAAAAAGACAAAAACCACATGATCATCTCCATAGATGCTGAAAAAGCATTCGACAAAATTCAACATCCATTCATGATAAAAACTCTCAACAAAATGGGTATAGAGGGCGAGTACCTCAACATAATAAAAGCCATATATGAAAAAACCCACAGCCAACATCATACTTAACAAGCATACTTAACAGGTCTAAAGCTTTTCCTTTAAGATTGAGAACAAGACAGGGATGCCCACTCTCCCCACTTTTATTCACATAATTTTGGAGGTCCTAGCCAAAGAAATCAGACAACACAAAGAAACAAAAGGCATCCAGATTGTTAAGGAAGAAGTTAAATTGTCATTGCAGATGACATGATATTGTACACCCTAAAGAATCCACCAGAAAACTACTACAATAATTGAATTCAGCAAAGTTGCAGGATACAAAATTAATACACAGAAATCTGTTGCATTCCTATACACTAACGATGAACTACCAGAAAGAGAAATCAAGAACACAATTCCATTTACAATTACAATCAAAATAATAAAATATCTAGGAATAAACCTAACCAAGAAAGTAAGACCTATACCCTGAAAAACTACAAGGCACTCATGAGAGAAATGAAAGAAGACACCAATAAATGGAAACACATCCTGTGCTCATGGATAGGAAGAATTAATATTGTCAAAATGGCCATCCTGCCTAAAGCAATCTACAGATTCAATGCAATCACTATGAAAATAAAAACAGCATTCTTCAACAAACTACAGCAAATAGTTCTAAAATTCATATGGAACTATAAAGGACCCTGAATAGCCAAAGCAATCCCAAGAAGGAAGAATAAAGCTGGGGGATTACGCTACCTGACATCAAGCTCTACTACAAAGACACGGTAATCAAGACAATTTGGTGCTGGTGCAAGAACAAAACCATAGATCAATGGAACAGAATAGAGAGCCCAGATATAAATCCAACCATATATGTTCAATTAATATATGATAAAGGAGCCATAGATATACAATGTGGTAATGACAGCCTTGGCAAAACTGGACAGCTACATGCAAGAGAATGAAACTGAATTATTGTCTAACTCCAAACACAAAAGTAAACTCAAAATGGATCAAAGACCTGAATGTAAATCATGAAACCATAATACTCTTAGAAGAAAACAGGCAAAAATCTCTTAGACGTAAACATGAGCAAATTTTACCTGAACGCATCTCCTTGGGCAAGGGAAACAATATCAAAAATCAAAACATGGGACTACATCAAAGTAAAAAGCTTCTGTACAGCAAAGGACACCATTAGCAGAAAAAAAAAGGTACCCTACAGTATGGGAGAATATATTCGTAAATGCCATATCTGACAAGGGGTTAACATCCAAAATATATAAATAACTCACATACCTCAACACCCAAAAAGCAAATAACCCAATTAAAAAATAGGTGGAGGATATGAACGGACAATTCTCCAAAGAAGAAATTCAGATGGCCAACAGGCATATGAAAAGAAGCTCCGTATAGGTAATTATCATGGAAATACAAGTTAAAACCACAGTGAGGTATCAACTCACACCAGTTAGGATGGCCAACATCCAAGAGACTAAGAACATCCTGGTGAGGATGAAGAGAATCGGGACCCCTCCTTTACTGTTGGTGGGAATGTAAAATAGTTCAACCATTGTGGAAAGCAATATGGAGGTTCCTCGAAAAAATTAAAAATATACCATTTGACCCGGGAATTCCACTCCTAGGAGGTTACCCAAAGAAAGCAAGTTCTCAGATTCAAAAAGACATAGGCACCCCTATGTTTATTGCAGCACTATTTACAATAGCCAAGATATGGAAGCAACCTGAGTGCCCATCAGTAGATGAATGGATAAAGAAGATGTGGTACATATACACAATGGTATATTATTCAGCCATAAGAAGAAAACAAATACTACCATTTGCAACAAGATGGATGGAGTTGGAGGGTATTATGCTCAGTGAAATAAGCAAGGCAGAGAAAGATAAGTACTAAATGATTTCCCTCATTTGTGGACTGTAACAACGAAGCAAAACTGAAGCAAAACAGCAGCAGACTTACAGACTCCAAGAAGGAACTAGGGGTGGGAGGGATGGGAGAGGGTGGGTGGGAGTGAGGGAGAAGGGGATTGAGCGGTATTATGATTAGTACACATGTTGGGGGGGTGTCATGGGGAAGACAGTGTAGCACAGCAAACCAGTAGTGACCCTGTGGCATGTTACTACACTGATGGACAGTGACTTCAATGGGGTATGGGGAGGGACTCGATAATACAGATGAATGTAGTAACCACAATGTTTTTCATGTGAAACCTTCATAAGAGTGTATATCAATGATACTTTAATATAAATAAATAGGAACACTTAGCAATAAAACGTTTTTGGAAGTTTTAAATGTGAGCAGAAATTTTTTAAATATATAATAGTAAGATTAGAAGATAAAACTGAAGAAATCTCCCAGACACTTGAAAATTAAAAGATCAAAATCAAGGAGATCCAGTATTAGACTACAAAAATTCTATAAAATAAAAAAGTGAGAAGAAATTATCAAAGATATAATACAATTTCCCACAAACTCCGAGAAAAACAAGTTATGGGGAAAAAATGAATGTAACCATAATCATTTTGTGGCATAGCTTTAAATACATAATTATAATAAGACACTGACTAATCAAATATTATAGTAACTATTACAAGGGAAGAAAGTTGAGGGGTAGAGGGAAAGAATTGATAAGTGAGGTATAAAAGAGCTAAATCTTCATTCAACTTGTTAAAAAGTCAACAGATAGTGACTAAAATTGAAAAATTAAGAAATGGCATCTAAGTAATACTTTAAAATATAGAGATAAGCACCAGAAGAAACTGCAGAAGAATTCAAAGTAGTCAGCTATGGAAATAATGACCCAGTGTTGAGAAAGGATGGGCCAAGGACCAGGGTTTTCCATTACACACTTTACCTCATATTTGAGCTTTTAGTATTAACATAACCTGTAAACTTTTATGAAAAATTTTTTTTTCAATTTTAGTATCATTAATATACAATCACATGACCAACATTGTGGTTACTAGATTCCTCCTGTTATCAAGTCCCCACCACATACCCCAATCCAGTCAGTCCATCAGCATAGTATGATGCTATAGTCACTACTTGTCTTCTCTGTGCTATATTGCCTTCCCCTTGCATCTCCCCTATGTTATGTGTGCTAATCGTATAATGCCCCTTATCCCTCCCTTCCTACCCACCCTCCCCACTTTCCCTTTGGTAACTGTTAGTCCATTCTTGGGTTCTGTGAGTCTGCTGCTGTTTTGTTCCTGCAGGTTTTGCTTTGTTCTTATACTCCACAGATGAGTGAAATCATTTGATACTTGTCTTTCTTCGCCTGGCTTATTTCACTGAGCATAATACCCTCTAGCTACATCCATGTTGCTGCAAATGGTAGGATTTGTTTTCTTCTTATGGCTGAATAATATTCCATTGTGTATGTGTACCACCTCTTCTTTATCCATTCATCTACTGATGGACACTTAGGTTGCTTCCATTTCTTGGCTATTGTAAATAGTGCTGTGATAAACAGAGTGGTGCATATGTCTTTTTCAGACTGGGCTGCTGCATTCTTAGGGTAAATTCCTAGGAGTGGAATTCCTGGGTCAAATGACATTTCTATTTGTAGTTTTTTGAGGAACCTCCATACTGCTTTCCACAATGGTTGAACTAGTTTACATTCCCACCAGCAGTGTAGGAGGGTTCCCTTTTCTCCACATCCAGGCCAACATTTGTTGTTGTTTGTCTTTTGGATGGTGGCCATCCTCACTGGTGTGAAGTGATAGCTCATTGTGGTTTTAATTTGCATTTCTCTGATGATTAGTGATGTGGAGCATCTTTTCATGTGCTTCTTGGCTATCTGAATTTCTTCTTTGGAGAAGTGTCTGTTCAGATCCTCTGCCCATTTTTTAATTGGATTATTTGCATTTTGTTTGTTGAGATGCATGAGCTCTTTATATATTTTGGATGTCAACCCTTTATTGGATATGTCATTTACAAATACATTATCCCATACTGTAGGATGCCTTTTTGTTCTGCTGATGGTGTCCTTTGCTGTATAGACGCTTTTTAGCATGATGTAGGCCCATTTGTTCATTTTTTTTGTTTCCCTTGCCCAGGAAGATGTGTTTAGGAAAAAGTTGCTCATGTTTATATTCAAGAGTTTTGCAGTTTTGCCTATGTTTTCCTCTAAGAGTTTTATGGTTTCATGACTTACATTCGGGTCTTTGATCCATTTTGAGTTTACTTTTGTGTATGGAGTTAGAAAGTAATCCAGTTTCATTCTCTTGCATGTAACCTGTCCAGTTTTGCCAACACCAGCTGTTAAAGAGACTGTCATTTCCCCATTGTACATCCATGGCTGCTTTATCATATATGAATTGACCATATATGCTTGGGTTAATATCTGGACTCTCTATTCTGGTTCCACTAGTTTATGGGTCTGTTCTTGTGCCAGTACCAAACTGTCTTGATTACTGTGGCTTTGTAGTTGAGCTTGAAGTTGGGAAGCGAGATCTCCCCTGCTTTATTCTTCTTTCTCAGGATTGCTTTAGCTATTCAGGGTCTTTAGTGTTCCCATATCAATTTTAGAACTATTTATTCCAGTTTGTTGAAGATTGCTGTCAGTATTTTGATAGGGTTTGCATTGAATCTGTAGATTGCTTTTGGCAGGATGGCCATTTTGATTCTTCCTACCCAAGAGCATGGGATGAATTTCCATTTATTAGTGTCCTCTTTAATTTCTCTTAAGAGTGTCTTGTAGTTTTCAGGATATAGGTCTTTCACTTCCTTGGTTAGGTTTATTGTGAAAAACATTTTAAAACATTACATAACATGAAATATCTATGCATTCTGTTTTACATTCTTTTATGTCTCAATTAAATTGTATGTTTTTCTCATATGGGTCCTTTTTCCCATTTCTTATTGTTTCAGTCTAGACGAAGTATATTTTTGGTTACCATTATAAATGACAGTATAAAAGTTTTGTTCTGCAACTAGTTGTTGCTATGACATATTTTTTAATTGAAAGAATGCTTGGTTTTAATTTTCTTAAATCCACTAAATAATAGAAACCATTTTCATGATCTTTTTATTTAGCATTGTGCCCCATCCACAAAAGGTAGAAAGCATTTAATAAATAACAGATAACACTGACAGAGCACTTACTATGCATCACACACCAAATTAGGCAATTTATAATTTCTAGTCTTCACAACTTTTTTTGTATTGAGGTACAATTGACATAACATTTTATTAATTTCAGGTCTACAACATGATTTGATATTTGTACACATTGCAAAATGATCGCCACAGTAAGTCAACATCCAGTTATCACCATACAGTTACAAATTTTTTTCTTGTGACGAGAACTTCCAAGATTCACTCTCCTACCTGTCAAATATGCAATACAGTATTATTAACAACAATCACCATGCTGTACACCACATTCCCATGACTTATTCATTTTATAACTGGAAATTTGTACCTCTTGACCCCTTCAACCATTTTGTCCACTCCCACCCCCAGCCCTCAGGCAACCACAAATCTGTTTTCCACATCCATGACCTGTTTTCTGGCAGGGGATGGGGGGTTGTTTTAGGTTCCACATATGAAATCATATGGTATTTGTCTTTTTCTGTCTTACTTCATTTAGCACAATGCCCTCAAGGTCCCTCAGAGTTGTTGCAAATAGCAAGACTGCATTCTTTTATTTATGGCTGAATAATATTACATTATATGTATACATATATAGGCATATATACTGTTGACTCTTCAACACAGGTTTGAACTGTGGGGTGTAAGTATATCTTTTTCAATAAATACATTGGAAAAAAGTTCCAGAGATTTGTGAAAATTTCACAGAGCATTTTCTTTTCTCTAGCTTACTTTATTCTAAGAATACTATATATAATACATTAACATACAAAATACGTTGTCAGTAAGCCTTCCAATCAACAGTAGACTATTAATTTAGTTATTGGGGAATCAAAAATTACTATGTGTATTATCAACTATGCTAATAGCCCCACATTGTTCAAGGGTCAACTACACACACACACCGCATTTTCTTCATTCACTCATTCATCCATTTAGGTTGTTTCCATGTGTTTGGCTGTTGTAAATAATGCTGCAGTGAACATGAAGGTGTACGTATCTTTTTGAATTCGTGTTTTCATTTTATTCAGATAAATACCAGAAGTGGAATAGCTGGGTTGAATGGTAGTTCTATTTTCAACTTTTGGGGAACCTTATATTGTTTTTCATAGTGGGTACACCAATTTACTTTCCCACGAATAGTGCACCAGGGCTCCCTTTTCTCCACATCCTCACCAACACTTGTTATTCCTTGCCTCTTTGTTAAATGCCATCCTCACAGCTATGAAGTGATATTTCACGAAGGTTTTGATTTGTATTTCCCTGATGATTAGTGATATTGAGCAGCTCTTCACGTGTCTGTTGGCCATTTATATGTCTTCTTTGGAAAAATGTCTATTCAGATCCTCTACCCATTTTTCAATCAGACTGTTTTTTGCTATCGAGTTCTGTAACTTCTTTATATATTTTGGATGTTAACCCTTACCAGATATATGATTTGCAAATATTTTCTCCCGTTTAATAGGCAACCCACAACTCCTCAAGGCAGTGTTTTGTGTATGCCACCAAGTAGAGTGCATCACATTTCAAGAGTTGTGACAAAGAAATACAAAAATACACGGGCTTATAAATAAGGTAGAGATTTGTCTCTCAGAAAACAGTTCAAAGGTAAGTGAGTAACCTAGGGTGCTCCAGGGAGCCCAGGACAGCTAGTCAGATCTGACACTCTCATCATTTGGTGTCCATCTCTGGATCCAAGGCTGTTGCTTCAATTCTTATCATTTCCCAGCCAAAGAGATAAAGGAAACAAGGACATCCAGGGAAAAGGACTTTAAGAAGATGATTCAGAAAGCTGCCGACATCTCCTTCCTTTCACATCCCAATGACCCAAACTTAGTCACACCCTGGGGTGTCTAGCTGGGAAACAGGATTGTAGTTGGGTGGTCCAGCAGTAGTGGCCTCGCCACCCACAGTGGGATCTGCCTTTCTTCCTCCACCTGAGGGAATTAACCCCGCATTGCCAGAGGAAACAGTAATGCTCTCCCCAGACACAGCTGCCTTGCAAGACAATGCTGATTCTCCTCAGGACTCACTTCCACCACCACCCTTTATTAATGAGTCCTCTCAGCCGAGATTCTGCATTTAATGTTGCAGCCTGGGGTGTTAGAAAAGGCTCTAAAGGTTCGGTCAGTTGGCCAAAACATGGATCAAAAGATGATCTACTGTGAGTGAACTGGAAATTACTAACCTCCCTTGGTTTAATGCAGAGGAGGGGATTCAAAGCTTAGGGACACTGAAGTGTTAGAATGGATTGTCTTTTAAGGCCAACTCATCCACAGTGAGAGGGTCCAGTGATGTAATTTTTTTACCAATACTTTGAGAAAGAAATTTGTGAGGGGAACCCCAGCATCCTTGAAGAGCTCTGTGATTGCTCTCCTCTGCAGGCCAGATCTTGCACTGGGAACCATAACCAGCTCTACTGGAAAACCTAAATGTGATGGGAGTAATTGGATCCTGAAGCAGCAGGTGCCAGCTGGCACCACTCAAAGCCAAAGGCTATGTGGGTCTAATTACCATATGGACAGCAGTGTCAAAGCAGCACACAGACTAGCATGATTCATGCAGACTTATGGCACTAGCTACTTAATCATGGCATAGCTAGAAGCAATATAGGTAGGAAGCCTACTGATTTCTTACTTGATCTGCATAAGCAGAAAAGTTCTACGTTAAGTGAACAAAAGTGTAACTCAAAACATAAAAACAGAGTCATGTGTGGCTGGCCCCTAAACCAATTCCCAGACCTGAGCCAGTTTACAGACCCAGAGCCCCTTGAATGAAAGGGAAGCCAGCCCCACTGAAAAAGACCCTGATATACTGTGAAAATGTACATTGTTAATATTTCTCCCAGTCTTCCCCGAAAGAACAGACACACTTTCCCAGGGTAACTGCATTAGGGTAAAGGAAATAATGAGACCTTTCAAGAACTAATGGACACTGGTTCTGAACTGACAATGATTCCAGAACATCACTATGGCCTTCCAGTCAGAGGAGAGGCTTACAGAGGTCAGGTGACTGACGAAGTTTGGGCTCAGGTCCATCTCACAGTGGGTCCAGTGGGCCCCAGAACCCTGCTGTGGTTACTTCCCTAGTTACAGCATGCATAAGAGGAATGGACATACTTAGCAGCTGGCAGAATCCCCCCATTGGTTCCCTGACACATGGAATGAGGGCTATTACTGTGGGAAAGGCCAAGTGGAAGTCACTAGAATAGCCTCTGCCCAGGAAACAGCAAATCAAAAGCAATACTACCCTCCGGAGGGACTACTGAGATTAGTGCTACCATCAAGGGCTTGAGAGATGCTGAGGGGTGGCGATTCCCACCTCATCCCCATTCAATGCTCCTACTGGACCTGCAGGGAGGACAGATGGGGCTTGAAGAATGGTGGGTTATCCTAGGTTGAACCAGGTGGGGACTGCACTTGGAGCTGCCGTGCTAGACATGGTCCCACTTCTTGATTAACTAAGCACATCGTCTGGGACCTGGTGTGCAGCCACTGGCAGGTGCCTTCTTCTCTGTCCCTGTCCAAGGCCCCCAGAGCAACATGCTTTCAGCTTTAAAGCCCACAGGACATCACCACTGTCCTCCCTCAGAGGCACACCAACCCTGCAGCCTGAACCACAACCTCTTTCAGAGACCTGGCTCAGGCCTCCCTCTCACAAGACTCCACACTGGCCCATTACACTGATGACATCACAATGATGGGCCTGAGTGAAAAGCAGCAACTACTCTAGGCTTATTGGTAAGATATTTGCATGTCAGAGGGTGGGAAAGAAATCCCACTAAGATTCAGAGGCCTTTTACCTCACTGACATCCCTAGGAGCCCAGTGGAGTGCCCCTTCTGAGGCAAAGGATAAGATGCTGCACACAGCCCCTTCTACAACCAACAAGGGCCAGCACTCATGCACCTACTTGGATTTGGGAGGCAACACATCCCCCATTGGGGTACATCTCTCAAGCCCATTTACCCGTTGGCTTGAAGAGCTGCGAGTCTGACTTGGGCCCAAAAGAAGAGCAGGCTCTGCAGCAGGTCCTGGCTACAACACAGGCCGTCACCACCTGGGCCACATGACCCAACAGTTCCCATGGCACCTAAAGGTACTTGAGTTTCATGTGAATGCTCACCCAAAGGGTGACCTCAGCAGAGGAAGATTTTAATAATCAAGTGGCTAGGAGAACCCATTCTGTGGATAGCAATCAGCCTCTTTCCCAGCCACCACTGGGCTCATGAACAAAGTGGCCACAGTGGCAGGGACGGAGGTTATGCACAGGCTCAGCAACAGGGACTTCCACTTCCTGGGCTGACCTAGCTACAGCCACCATCGAGTGCCCAAATGTCAGCAGCAAAGAGCAAAACTGAGCACCAACCAACAGGTAGTCAGTCAACTAGCTGGTGCCAAGTCGACTATACCGGACTGCTTCCCTCAGGGAAGGGGCAGCATTTTGTCCTTACTGGAATAAACACTTATTCTGATTGGTTTGCATTCCTTGAATGCAATGCTTCTGGAAAAATTACCATCCACAAATTTATAGAATGCCTTAGCCACCATCATGGTATTCCACCCAACATTGCTTTTCACCAAGAAATTTGCTTCCACAGAAGTGTGGCAATGGACCAATGTTCATACAATTCACTGATCTTACCATGTTCCCTACCATTCCTGAAGCAGCTCACTTGACAGAATGATGGAATGGCCTTTTGAAGCCTAGGTTACAGTCCAGCTAGGTTGTAGTACCTCACAGGACTGGGGCAAGGGTCTCCAGAAGGTTGTATATGCTCTGGATCAGCATCCAATGCATGGTGCCTCTTCTGACACTCCGGCAATCACAGGGTGGGAATAGGAGTCACACAACTCACTAGTACCCCTAGGGGCCCACTACTAAAAATTTGGCTTTCTATTATAACTTTATGCTCTCTCTGCTGGCCTAGAGGACTTAGTTCCAAAGGGAGAAATACAACGCACTAGTTAGCACAAGAGATTCCCCTGGACATAAGACTGCCACTCAGCCATTTGGGGCTCCTCATCCTCTGAGTCCACAGGCAATGTGGTGCTGCTGGGATGATCCGGACGACCAAGGGGAAATGGACTACTACTCCACAAGGGAGGTAGGAGTATGTCTGGAATACAGGAGATGCCCTAGACTGTCTCTTAGTGTTATCATGCTCTATAATTAAGGTCATCAGAAAACTACACCAACCCAATTCTAGGCCTGACTACTAATGGGCCAGATCCTTCAGGAATGAAAGTTTGAGTCACTCTGCCAAGTACAGAACCATAACCAGCTGAGATCCTTGATGAAGACGAATGGAATACAGAATGAGTAATAGAAGAAGGTAGTTTTAAACACCATCTATAGCCATGTGTCCAGTTACAGAAGTGAGGACTATAATTGTCACAAGTATTTCCTCCTTGTGTTATGAATATTTGTGTGTATATATACATACATTAAGCAAATATGTTTTCTTTTCTCTTATCCCCTTATCATGTAACATACTTCCTTATTATGTAACATAAGATGTACTGACTTTATATCAGTATTTAAGTGTTGTTACTTTTACATAATAGTATTCAAGTTACAGCATACAAAGAGAAAACATCACTCAAGAACTTCACCTCCCCTGGGGAAGGGATTATTGCATTTTGCTGTACACCAGATAACTCTATCATGTTACACAGAATTATAACCTTGTGATGGTCTTTATTTGGAGATTACGTATGATTTAAGGAGATGTGTGTAGGTGCCAAGTTGACAAGGGGTGAACTGGTAATGATTAATGGTCAAGCTGACCGGGCTAAAGGATGCCCACATAGCTGGCAAACATTATTTCTGGGTGTTTCTGTGAAGGTGTTGCTGGAAGAGAGTAGAATTTGAATTGGTGCACTGAGTAACACAGAGGGCCTCCCCTAATGTGAGCGGGCATCATCCAGTCCACTGAGGGGAGGGCCCAAACAGGACAAGGCGACCGGCACATGAGTTTGTCCTCTGTTTGGTCTAGGACATCCATCCTCCGCTGCCCTCGGACACTGGCACTCCTGGTTCTCAGGCCTCAGACTCAAACTGAATTACACTATCAGCTTTCCTCATTCACCAGTTTGCACATGGAAGATTGTGGAATTTCTTATGAGAGCATGAACCAATTCCTGTAATAAATATCCTCTTAGATATACAAATTTATCTCCTTCCCATGGGTGGAGGGGACCCTTAATATTTAATTGTAAGGCTCTCATTTTATACACAGAATAGGTAAAACTCAGAGATTAAATGTTTTGCCAGTTATTAAAAGAAAGGGAAAGTACCCTTTCAGCATGAAGCAGCAGCTAGGGTCTCCATCTGTAGAGGGGGAATGAGACAGGGACCGTTGGCTTAGAGCAGGGTGAGGGCCTCTGGAAAAAACAAAGCAAGACAGCCCATTGTGGGATTTTCTTTGGCCTGCTGGGGGGCCCAGCTTATTTTTCTAACTTTACTCAGGTGCTGCTTTTCTTCCTCCAGCCCTGATCAAGTGATTTGCCACCTGGGCAATTTAACAAGCAAACCCAAAACAAACAGGAAGGAGTCCATCTTGAAAATAAGATTGCATTTTAAAACCCAGTTTGTTAAACAGTAACTCATCCTACTCTGTCTAAGCCCATGGTCCCTGTCTCATTCCCCCCTCTACAGATGGAGACCCTAGCTGCTGCTTCATGCTGAAAGGGTACTTTCCCTTTCTTTTAATAACTGGAAAAACATTTCATCTCTGAGCTGTGTATAAAATGAGAGCCTTACAATTAAATATTAACATACTCTTTAACAAACAGACAACTCAGCCCACCTTGGGAGCAAAGCAGGCAGTCTTGAGTGATATGCTCCCAGACCAGGAGGCTGCTATCCTGGGAGGAAATCAGACCAGTAAATTTCTTGTAAATAACCAGGAAGACTAATCAGAAATTTAATGTCTCTTCAAAGATAAACATTTGGGACCACTTAGCAGGCATACATCCCCAGCTCTTTGTCTCTCAATCGCCTACAAAACCCCTAGACAACACACCACCCCTGGGCTCTCTTGTCCCTTCCTGGAGTGAGCCGGGAGCTCTGTCCTCTCACTTTTTCTCTAAATAAAAGCCTCTTGCTTGCTCTCCTAAAAAAAAGAAAGAAAAAAGAAAGGGCAAGTGGATCCTAATTCCTGACTTCCATTCCACTGCTCTTTCAACTATCCTACTATATGTCCCAGTGAAAGTCATGTTTGTCCTGTCATTACCACATGTTAAATGGTTTAAATAACTATTTCCTTCCAAGTGATAATACACCTCTACTCCCAAGCAGACCCTAAAGTTCAGTCACACATTACCACTTCTGAACATTTACTGAGAATTCATCAAGCAATGTTATCTTTGGACTAACAAAGAGCTAATAAAGTGTCTAGTGTGCTCACTCACAAACATCATTAGGATAAAAGAACTTAAGCCTGAGGTTTTTTTTCAACTTTACCTTCATGGTCACTAAAATATCCCACTACCAAGTTTGTCCTCAGAGAATGAAGCACCTATTCCTTCTATCTCAAAAGTCAAAATTATTCACATTCCACTACAAGGTCTATTTGTTACTATCCTAAATATAAAATAAGAATCCAGAATTCTGCTGAATTTTTAAATAAATGCCAAAGTTGTCCAAAAGATGCATAAAATTTACCACTGCAATTTCTTTCCAGCTTATCCTCTTCCCACTCCAGTAATGAATTCCCCACTGAGATTGTTTTACCTGATGCTTTCTCTTTAAATGAAATATACTGTAAATAATTTGGGAAATTTTTTTAAATATTTGCAAGGCAACAACTTATTCCCTTTATGCATATCATATAGCACAGCAGTTATCATCAGGGTTGGAAAATGAAAATCAGTTGTATTAACAAAGGTGGAGAAGGGCGGGGAGGAGAAGGAGATGGCACTCCATACAGAGTGAATACGATAGAACTGGTATATCTTAGAGTGCATGACTTCAGTTTAGTTTGAGAAGACTATTAGCTATCTTCATCAAAGATACAAATATAACCCAAGTAAAATTTAAAAATAAGTGACCCTTTCATAACTTGAAATTATTTTTTAATGAAGCTGCTTCTGACAAATAATACATGCTTTTTGAAGTTTATTACCTATATAATTCAACAGAATATGGGTCTTTCTCAGAAATCTGTGAATGAGCATTATATATATTTAGTCTAAAAACAAATATTGAAATCCACCAAGACTGACACTTGGAATATTCATATCAATGGAACGTATTGCCAGTGATACAAATAGTTACACAGTAAGCCTAGGTCAAAAAATAATACCTATCATTAACTGAATACTCCTGTGCACTCAGCACTGTATTAGGTCCTTTACATAAATTATTGTTCAACCCAACAACCCTCCAAAGTATTGTTTTACAGCTGATGAAAAAAAAACAGCATTCAAACAGAGCTGAGTGACTTGCTCAAAGCCACATAGCCCATGTGTAACAACCAGCATAAGAGTCAAACAGTCCACTTTCAGGAAAACTAACTTGAATGTATTTAGCTCACTAAAAAGAATGTTAAGTGTATCACCAGCAAATAGAAAGTTCTAACTATCCTCTATCAGTATATGAATGCTGATTCACAAACATAAAAAATGTAAGTAGGCAGCATCTTGAACGTGCGCAGTGCGCACCATCCATGAGGTGTGTAAGCTCAGCACGCGCTGCCGGCTGCGATGGCACGTCTCAATAGGAAGGCCTCACAGGCCCCATTAAGGACCCAGACCAAACTCCTTCTCTGGATTCTCCACGCAGCTAAGTTTGACTTCCTGTCTATGTTCTACCCTAATAACCCTTTCAGTATTTGTGTCCTCCAGATTCCCCTGTATTTTCTTGCTCCTGTTTATTTGGGGCACACAGAGAACTAAAAGAGAACCCAGCAGTTAACTTCTTGCCCTTTTGTTTCTTCTAGGGATCAGCAAGGGTGCACTATGCTTTGTATACCATTTTTTCTAAGATGGAGAAGAAATAAACTTCTGAGGAAAAGGGGTGAATAGAAAGGCAATGGTGAAAATGAGACAAGCACAATCCTGTAAGGGTGCTGGGTGTACACAGTGCCAAGGTGGAACAGAGACGGCTCCACCCTCACGGTGCTCTAGCTTCAAGGGGGGCGCCTCAGCACTGCGGGCACTGGTCCCACACTGCCTGCCTCCAGGAACTCAGAGTCTCCCGACGACATAGACAGTTGCATAAATGGCTCTTTAGTAATTTTATAAAATGTCCTCTTAGGCATCTTATTAAAGCCTCACTGCAACAACTAGCAATAGGAATAATTATCCCTCCCTTTACTAAAGAGAAAGCAGATCAAGAAAAACTGCATTTCTTGCTCAAAGTGACACAAATAGTAAGAGGAGGAGCCGAGATTCAAGCCCAGGTCTTCTGGCTCCAATTCTACTGCACTAAGGGTATCTGCGGAAAAATGAGCCTGGTTTCTGCCTAGTGAATTTAGAGCACAAGTCTTAACAACTTAAATGACCTCATACTGTAGCGACCTCATAACCCACACCTCACACTAGTTTCATTCGGTCACAGCAAAGCAGGCGCCATGCGAGGAAAACAGTCAGCAACCAAAGAGACATAAATTCTGAAGCTGAGGCACAGCAGCACACCTCGGTCTTTCCTGCTTCCCTTCTCGTTTGGCAAACCCCATTTTCCACTCTCCATTACATGTCTCACAACACAGTTTGGATAGGCAAACTGTCCAACAGTGTCAGGGATCAAAAGGCAGTTTATGATAATAAGTAGTGTCCTAGAGAGTAGCTATGGGATATGCAATTATTAAATACTGTCAACCCAAGATCACAGCCCTGAAGTGTCCTTGAACAAAAACGCAGACAGTCTGGAAGGACCTACTTAATACCCATGTTAAGATGAGCTCCTCTGAAGCTGCACTGGTGACTCATTTCAGCTGTCCTTACCACTTCATTAGCAGTCTATTCTCAAAGACAGCAATCTACCCAACCCTCAGACTGTAACAGGCTATGGAAGCTATAATTCTGTCTATGCAGCATGCTTTCCAAACTCACTTTTCTAAGAAAACAGCAATGACACAACAAGTAAACATCCACTTTGTGTGAAAATCCTTCCTCACTCCATGTGGTATGAGTAGAGTCATCAAACACAGAGTCCACAGTGCCTCCACTCCAGCCTCCCAGCTGCAAGGTGGGTATGAGTTTGCTCTTGTTAACTGTGATTTCTTTGGGGGGCTTTTGGATTTTATTTTTAACTTATTTAAATCTAAAATTTTTAATCAAATTTAACTCATTTCACTTTAAATTTAACTTGAAATTAATTTACCAATATTCAAAAGTAATCAAAATCAGCTAAAACAATCCTTCATTTAAAAATCCTCAACTGAAAAACCGCTAAGTAAAATTTTATGATCAGTAACCAAAAAAACTTCTTATGAAGACCTTAAACTTATGAGAAACTTGATAAATCAATGACTTTATGATTTGACAAACTTATCATCACAGACCAACCTAGACCTGTCAGAGAGGGTCAAGAAATTTTCAGGTCACTAAACCATCAAGGACTACATCAGGACTTAAACCTGGAAGTTTAGGCCTTCCAGGACCTGTATTCTTACCCACTCTACTCTTCTCCCTAGGGTGTACCTGGCACAAAATTAATATTCAGTCAGCTGGCAAATGAATGAATGATCAGTCACTCACTGTTTCACAAGATTTAAAGTCTGCTCAGGATGGCACTCAATGCTTTACAATTCCTAGTGCCAATCTCATGTTCCCTACTTTCTAATGTGTGTCCCATATGCTGCAACCAAACTGACCCCTCACACATATCCCACACTCCCCCTTACCTTCACCTAGGCTCCTTCTACTATGTATTTACCCCTCTACACCTAGGCCTCTCCACATCCTATATTCAGGTCCCAGCCCAGGTCTCCATGTTCAGGTTTTCTCTACACTCTGTCCTGGGATAATCTCTCTTTCTTCTGAGCTACCATAATACTTACATTCAGTAATTATAGGATATAGGGTCTTTAAGGATACGGGATAAGAGCTTATTAGAGCTGTTTATAAATTCTATGTAGCATCAAACATACTTCTACATACATCACGGGTAGTTAGCATATATTTGGTCAAATGAATTTAAGATACCCTTATTATCCAAAAACAAACTTATTGGCTCTGAAGTAATCTCTGAATATTTTACATGTCACTGCCTAACTTTAATTCACAATTCCACAGGTTATGTGTGTATACTTATAAATGCCAAACTGAGTAACACTTACAAAGGAGTAGGAGCTCTCAGCAGATAATGCTACTGAAATCCTCAATGTCGAAGCAACCCAGTTTTTAAGAGGTGAGTCATCAGAGAAGCATTTCACATTATCACAATTGGAGGTCAGCACAGTAAAGGTCCTATACACTAATACATACACATACTCTGCAAAAGAACCCAGGGAATTTTAATGTAAACACACGTTGAGAATACTGCAGTTATCTAAATCCGAAAGACCCATCAGTTACATGTGCCACCACGACAATGTTTGCAGGTTCTTCACAAACTCAGATACCATTCTTTAGGGATTAGGCTCCTTCCCCATTAACCCTAAAACAAAAAGATAAAGAGCAGATCTAAATAAAGCACAGAGGTTACACTTGCACAGATGCTGACTTACTGTCATGTCTGAAACATGGCCGCAAAATACGTGTCAATTTTCTAAAATGTAATGGTCTAGCCTTTGCACAAAGCTAACTCCACTGATAGCAGGGATGATTGGGGAAGATCAACCAAAAAGTGCTCTAGAAATCTTTGCACTGAAACTTGATTTAAAGAAGGTGGAAAAAGAAGTAAGGGAGGGAAGGAGGGGGGGAAGGTCCAATAAGCATACACCAACTGCACAATCTTCTTTTCATTGCAATGGCCACCTCCCCTACTCCCCCCACACCCCCTCAAAAAAAAACTACTTGCAAAGAGTCCTTTGAAACGGCTCCTTGATTTCGTGGTCAAGTTACCTGGTTTGTAAGACTTGAAGATATTCAAGTCAGTGATAAACACCAAATCACATGACCCACTTGAGGAAAAGGCACAGAAAAAATTGTCTGGAGTTTATATTGGCTCTGCAAATTAATGTACTTAGTCTTTCTCAACATCACCACTTAAAAGCAAGCAATTGTTTCCTTCCAAATGCTCACCTTTTCTATTAGTGCTAAGGGAAAACCATGGCCAAAAACACTAAATTAATACTGCCTGCTACAGAAATAATGACTGGACAAAATATTACCTTAACCCACAAAGAATTATATATGGGATAAGCATCTTTTCCACTTAATATTATTTTTAACAGTGTTTATCTACTGAGCAAAGGAAAAACATACACCTTACATTGGTAATCATGTTACAAAATTATATCAAAGAAAACATAGGAATCATTACTCTTACTTTCTACTTCTAGATGCCCTCCTAATATTTATTACTAAATAAGGAGAATAAGAAAAAAAGCACAGGCACAACTGCTTTTTATTTTAGTATCCTTAATGTACAACCACCTGAACAACATTATGGTTACTAGATGCCCCATTACCAAGTCCCCCCCACATACACCGTTATAGTCAGTCAATCAGCATAGTAAGATGCTACAGAATCACTGTCTTCTCTATAAATACTGCCTTTCCCGTGTCCCCCACCACTGCATTACATGTGCTAATCATAATGCCCCTTCTCCCCCCCTTATCCCTCCCTTCCCACCTATCCTCCCTAGTCCCTTTCCCTTTGGTAACTGTTAGTCCATTCTTGGCTTTTGTGAGTCTGCTGCTGTTTTGATCCTTCATTTTTTTCTTTGTTCTTATACTCCACAGATGAGTGAAATCATTTGATACTTTTCTTTCTCCACCTGGCTTATTTCACTGAACATAATACCTTCTAGCTGCATCCATGTTGTTGCAAATGGTAGGATTTGTTTTCTTCTTATGGCTGAATAATATTCCATTGTGTATATATACCACCTCTTCTTTATCCATTCATCTACTGATGGACACGTAGGTTGCTACCATTTCTTGGCTATTGTAAATAGTGCTGCGAAAAACATAGGGGTGCATATGTCTTTTTCAAACTGGGCTGCTGCATTTTTAGGATAAATTCCTAGGAGTGGGATTCCTGGGTCAAATGGTATTTCTATTTTGAGTTTTTTGAGGAGCCTCCATACTCTTTCCACAGTGGTTGAACTAGTTTACATTCCCACCAGCAGTGTAGGAGGGTCCCCTTTCTCCACATCCTCGGCAACACGTTGTTTGTGTTTTGGATTTTGGCCATCCTCACTGGTGTGAGGTGATATCTTATTGTGGTTTTAATTTGCATTTCTCTGATGATTAGCGATGTGGAGCATCTTTTCATGTGCCCGTTGGCCATCTGAATTTCTTCTTTGGAGAAGTATCTGTTCAGATCCTCTGCCCACTTTTTAGTTGGCTTATTTGCTTTTTGTTTCTTGAGGTGCATGAGCTCTTTATATATTTTCTATGTCAACCCCTTATCGCATATGTCATTTATGAATATATTCTCCTATTCTATAGGATGTCTTTTTATTCTACTGATGGTGTCCTTTGCTGTACAGACGTTTTTTCGTTTGATATAGTCCCACTTGTTCATTTTTGCTTTTGTTTCCTTTGCCCGGGGAGATATGTTCACGAAAAAGCTGCTCATGTTTATGTCCAAGAGATTTTTGCTATATTTTTTTCTAAGAATTTTATGGTTTCATGACTTGCATTCAGGTCTTTGATCTATTTTGAGTTTACTTTTGTGTATGGCGTTAGACAGTAATCCAGTTTCATTCTCTTACATGTAGCTGTCCAGTTTTGCCAACACCAGCTGTTGAAGAGGCTGTCATTTCCTCATTGTATGTCCATGGCTCCTTTATCATATATTAATTGACTATATATATGCTTGGGTTTATATCTGGGCTCTCTAGTCTGTTCCACTGGTCTATGGGTCTGTTCTTGTGCCAGTACCAAATTGTCTTGATTACTGTAGCTTTGTAGTACAGCTTGACGTCAGGGAGCATAATTCCTCCTGCTTTATTCTTCCCTCTCAGGATAGCTTTAGCTATTTGGGGTCTTTTGGCGTTCCATACGAAATTTAGAACTATTTCCTCTAGATCACTGAAGAATGCTGTTGGTATTTTGATAGGGATTGCATTGAACCTGTAGATTGCTTTAGGCAGGATGGCCACTTTGACAATATTAATTCTTCCTACCCAAGAGCATGAGATGAATTTCCAATTATTAGTGTCCTCTTTAATATCTCTTAAGAGTGTCTTGTTGTTTTCAGAGTATAGGTCTTTCACTTCCTTGGTTAGGTTTATACCTAGATATTTTCTTTTTGATGCAATTGTGAATGGAATTGTTTTCCTGATTTCTCTTTCTGCAAGTTCACTGTTAGTGGATAGGAATGCAACTGATTTCTGTGTATTAATTTTGTATCCTGCAACTTTGATGAATTCAGCTATAAATCTAGTAGTTTTGGAGTGGATTCTTTAGAATTTTTTATGTACATTATCATATCATCTGCAAACAGGGACAGTTTTTCTTCCTTACCAATCTGGATGCCTTTTATTTCTTTGTGTTGTCTGATTGCCATGGCTAGGACCTTCAGAACTATGTTGAATAAAAGTGGGGAGGCTGCACATCCTTGTCTTGCTCCCGATCTTAAAGGAAAAGCTTTCAGCTTCCCACTGTTAAGTATAATGTTGGCTGAGGGTTTGTCATATATGGCCTTTATTATAGAGGTACGTGTCCTCTAGTCCCATTTTCTTGAGAGTTTTTATCATGGATGAATGTTGAATTTTGTCGAATGTTTCAGCATCTATGGAGTTGATCATGTGGTTTTTGTCCTTCTTTTTGTTGATGTAGTGGATGATGTTGATGGATTTTCGAATGTTGTACCATTCTTGCATCCCTGGGATGAATCCCCCTTGATCATGATGGATGATCTTTTTTATGTATTTTTGAATTCAGTTTGCTAATATTTTGTTGAGTATTTTTGCATCTACGTTCATCAGGGATATTGGTCTGTAATTTTCCTTTTTGTGGTGTCTTTGTCTGGTGTTGGTATTAGAGTGATGTTGGTCTCGTATAATGAGTTTGGGAGTATTCCCTCCACATCTACTTTTTGCATAACTTTAAGGAGGATGGGTATTAGGTCTTCACTAAATGTTCGATAAAATTCAGCAGTGAAACCATCTGGTGCATGGGTTTTGATCTTAAGTAGTTTTTTGATTACCGATTCAATTTCTTTGCTGGTAATTGGCCTATTCAGATTTTCTGTTTCTTCCTGGGTCAGCCTTGGAAGGCTATATTTTTCTAGAAAGTTGTCCATTTGTTCTAGATTATCCAGTTTGATAGCATATAATTTTTCATAGTATTCTTTCATAATTCTTCGTTTTTGTGTGGTGTCCGTAGTGACTTTTCCCTTCTCATTTCTGATTCTGTTTATGTGTGTAGACTCTCTTTTTTTCTTGATTAAGTCTGGCTAGGAGTTTATCTATTTTGTTTATTTTCTCAAAGAACCAGCTCCTACTATCATTGATTCTTTCTATTGTTTTATTCTTCTCAATTTTATTTATTTATGCTTTAACTTTATTATGTCCCACCTTCTACTGACTTTGGGCCTCATTTGTTCTTCCTTTTCTAGTTTCATTAATTGTGAGTTTACACTGTTCATTTGGGATTGTTCTTCTTTCCTGATGTAGGCCTGTATTGCAATATATTTCTCTCTTAGCACGGCCTTCGCTGCGTCCCACAGACTTTGCCATGTTGAATTATTGTTGTCATTTGTCTCCATATATTGCTTGATCTCTGTTTTTATTTGGTCATTGATCCATTGATTATTTAGGAGCATGTTATTAAGCCTCCATGTGCTTGTGGACTTTTTCATTTTCTTTGAGTAATTTCTTTCTAGTTTCATGCCTGTGTGATCTGAGAAGCTGGTTGGTACAATTTCAATCTTTTTGAATTTACTGATGTTCTTTTTGTGACCTAGTATATGATCTATTCTTGAAAATATTCTATGTGCACCTGAGAAGAATGTGTATCCTGCTGCTTTGGATAGAGTGTTCTGTAGATGTCTGTTAGGTCCATCTATTCTAATACGTTGTTCAGTGCCTCTGTCTCTATTTTTCTGTCTGGTTGATCTGTCCTTTGGAGTGAGTGGTGTGTTGAAGTCTCCTAAAATGAATGAATTGCATTTATTCCCCCCTTAATTCTGTTAGTATTTGTTTCACAAATGTAGGTGATCCTATGTTGGGTGCATTGATATTTACAATAGTTATATCCTTTGTTGGACTGACCCTTTATCATTATGTAATGTCCTTCTTTGTCTCTTGTGACTTTGTTTTGAAGTCTATTTTGTCTGATACGAGTACGGCAACTCCTGCTTTTTTCTCCCTATTAGGTGCATGAAATATCTTTTTCCATCCCTTTACTTTCAGTCTGTGTATGTCTTTGGGTTTGAAGTGAGTCTCTTGTAGGCAGCATATAGATGGGTCCTGTTTTTTATACATTGAGTGACTCTATATCTTTTGATTGGTGCATTCAGACCATTTACATTTAGGGTGATTTTCGACAGGTATGTACTTATTGCCATTGCAGGCTTTAGATTCGTAGTTACCAGAGCGTCACAGGTAATTCCCTTACTATCTAACAGTCTCATTTAACTCACTTCATATGCTATTACAAACACAACCTAAAGATTCTTTTTTTTTCTTTCCTCCTTTTTCTTCCTCCTCCATTCTTTGTATGTTATGAATTCGTATTCTGTACTTTGTCTATCCTTTAGGTGACATCTACTTAGTCTTAGGAATACTTCCATCTATAGGAGTCCCTCCAAAATACACTGTAGAGGTGGTTTTTGGAGGGTAAATTCTCTCAGCTTTTGCTTATGTGAAAATTATTTAATACCTCCATCAAATTTAAATGATAACCTTGAAGGGTAGAGTGCTCTTGGTTCAAGGTCATTCTGCTTCATTGCATTAAATACATCATGCCACTCCCTTCTGGCCTGTACAGTTTCTGTTGAGAAATATGATAGCCTGATGGGTTTTCCTTTGTATGTGATCTTTCTTCTCTCTCTACCTGCTTTTAAAAATCTGTCTTTATCCTTGATCTTTGCCATTTTAATTATTATATTATATATATTTTTTTTTTAATTATATTGATGTTGTCTTCCTTGGGTCCCTTGTGTTGGGAGATATGTGCATCTCCATGGCTTGAGACGCTATCTCTTTCCCCAGATTGGGGAAGTTTTCAGCAATTACCTCCTCAATGACACTGTCTATCTCTTTTTCTCTCTTCTTCTTCTTCTGGTACCCCTATTATGCAAATATTGTTCCATTTGGGTTGGTCACACAGTTTTCTCAATATTCTTTCATTCTTAGAGATTCTTTTTTCTCTCTGTGCCTCAGCTTCTTTGTATTCCTCTTCTCTAATTTCTATTCCATATTCCATCTCTTCTACTACATTTAATCCACTTTTAAATCCCTCCATTGTATGTTTCATTTCAGATATGGAATTTCTTAATGATTGAATCTCCATCTTAAATTCGTTCCTGAGTTCTTGAATATTTTTCTGTACCTCCATAAGCATGTTTATGACTTTTATTTTGAACTCTTTTTCAGGAAGATTGGTGACTTCTGTTTCATTTGGCCCTTTTTCTGGAGTTTGTGAGATTTTGGTCTGAACCATGTTCTTTTGACCTTTCATATTTCTGTGTGGTGCCCTCTACTGCCCAGAAGCTCCAGTCTCTGGAGCTGCTCATCCCCTAGAGTGAGGTTGGGGGTCGTAGCAGAGTGGAGCTGCTGCCTGGAGGGAGGAATGATCTGTTTCCTGATTCCTTGTCTCCAGTATAAGAGCCAGTAGGCCAAAAACCCAGGTGTAAGCCTCTGTGCTTGGCGTCTCTAGCTGTTGTAGGTGGGGCCTCCCTCTGACTTGTCTGATGCCAGTGCAGTGGCTGCCCGTTTGCAAACCAGTGCTGTCAGGCCAGGAGGAAGGCGCAGCAGGCTGTGATTCATGGTGGGGGGCCTCGGAGCTGAACAGCCAGCCAGGGAAATGAGCTCCTTAAACTCCTCAAAGTTTCCTATCTGCTTGGCAGAGTGCACCCAGACAACCTTGTCCCCCTATCCCTTCCCCTGCGGAGCAAGCTCCGTGCAAACCCCGCCCCTTCAGCAGCCCTTTTGCTGCTAGGAAGCCTCTCAGACCGCCTGCCTTTCCCTTGTCCCAGTGCTTCCGGGTGTGGATCCCATCCTTCCCAAATGGCCGGAATCTGTTTCTCATCCTCCAGAGCACCACACAGTGTAGGTTTCTGCCCACAAAGCACATCTCCAGGACTAGGTGTTCAGCAGTCCCAGGCTTCCATCCCCTCCCCACTCCATTTCTCTTCCTCCTGTCGGCGAGCTGCGGTGGGGGAAGTGCCTGGGTCCCACAGGATAAAGGCTTTGGTACGTTATCCTGTTTCGTGAGGTCTGTTTTGTTTGTGAGATCTGTATACAGTCTGGTACAGCCCTCTTTCCTTTTGCTTTAGGGTTAGTTGTATCAACTATATTTTTGCACTATCTGTGGTTTTGGGAGGAGTTCTCTGTCTCACCTCTCATGCCGCCATCTTGAATCTCCCCAAAAGAGTTTTATAAGCATTAGCTCCATAAAGACCACCTCAGTTCCTTAAAAGTATCTGGTCATACCTGATTTTACACATCATTCTCAAATATGACACTCCAGTCAAGGCCTCAGGAATATAAGCAATTTTTTCAATTATGTCCTATTATCAGGAAAACAGATTTTTATTGAATTTATGCAAATAACTATATAGCCATGAAAGTGAAAATGCTCAGCAAGAGTTTCTGAATTCTGGCCCTCCAAATAGGGAAAAAAGTAACTGTTTCATCTTTGTTCACAAAGGTGGACTTTACCAAATTGCTGTAAGTTATAGCAAATTGAGAGAAAATGGAAAAAGAAAACATTAAAGAACCATCAACATTTCAAACAAAATGTCATTTAAAAATTATAATCATCGTCCTACATTCATTCAGTCTCACATAATTAGTTCTTGTTCCATTTGATCTTGGGTTAGCAGTTTTATGAATCCATCAAATTCTTCATTAATTTCAAAATTATCCAGTCAACTGGCATGGCCTCAGGGTCATTCAAGTGACGGCCTTATTGAGCACTCTCACCTGCAGCTGACTGTAAACACTTTCAGAGAAGAGCCAGGAGTAAAAAACAGTTATCTGTGAATGACAAAAGACTGTAAAATGGCCACAGTTAAATATCTAGTGAGAGGTCATTATAATTAGCAAGGAAATTTATTTTAATGACAAACAATATTTTAATGTAATTATGACTGACAACATGATGCTGACCATATCATTAACATCAAGGGTACTGACAAATTTCTATGAACTTCATACAATTCTGAAATACTTATATTAATAACATATATCCATACAAGTATAACCTAAATAAGGTTTATCATCATTTCTTATTTGACAATGCTTCCCACATTGCTTAATATAGCAAATAAACCTAACTCGTTTAACATCTCTCTTCTACAGGGTGAGAGAGAAATCCTTTGAGATTTTCCATGGGCTCTCTGGGAAATCTCAAAGTTAGTTTATGTCTATTTAGAATTTTATTTGGGGAAGTTTGTGAAAAATGTCAAACTTGAATACCTACTTAAATTGGATCACAGATTATAAAATACTTAATTATCTATTTAGCCAAAGTGACAATTAAAGATCCTGAAGACAGATATAGAAGGTTACACAGATGTGAACAAACCCTTAGCTCTTTTGATATTAAGAAAATTTGGTTTTCTTAAGTAATCAAAGACCTGATAAAGACAATATGAAGCACAGGAAATCATTTTGATGAGACACAAAATCTTAGTTCCCCACGTATATTACTTAAAAGGCAGAGAAAAATCTTTTTACAATTTCTTAATAAGAGCAGACCAATAATTCAAGAAGAATGTCATTCTAGTTTTGCATCAGTATACTTATGATATTAAGGCTCATCCTTGTTTGTGTTTTTTTCTTTTCCTATAAATAAATCCATTCAGTCTTAGTAGCTTGACAATTCCTTTTCCTCAAACCTTCTACAAAATTTTTTTAAATACCACCCCAGTGTTTGTCCTACTCTTTTCTCCCTTCTCGTTCTGGAATAGCCAGTCATTCTACTTTAGAACAAATTACTTCCTTTTTCCTTTAACAAAAATTCATCCTTCATACCTTGTATACTTTTCCTTATCACAAACACATCTTATTTTCCTTGCATACTTTGTAAATTTTTCTTCTTTTTCCTTATTATTCTTGGTACTTTCATTTACATAATTGAGAAGAATTTCTAATCCTTAGTAATCCTAATTTCCAGTAAAAACTAGGAAGCAGGCAATTGTGAACTGTCTGTCACATCCTGACATTCTGTAGTAGATTAGTAAATTTATACATACACAACTTCACAATTTCTAGAGGCATATGCTTCCTCTTAGTACAGTTTTTCAGCGTGGCAAAGGAATGTTTGCTAATAGAACCAAATACCTTTGTCTCCCTACAGAATTTAAGAAGCCAAAGTAGATAAATTTATGTTCATCAATTAATGTTTCAGTATTTTATTTGAAAATGATCTGAATATTTAATGAATATCCACCATAACTTAGTATAGCTTTGAGGTTTAAAGTTACCAACAAGACTTGGAAACTATTTTTAAGCAGATATATTATAAAACAGTTATTGTTGAAAAGTTCATTCATAAACTTTAACCCGACTTACACTAACTTACTTGTTTGTAACAGTTATGCGTGGATTGCTCATGAAAATTTCATGACATTAACCAAAGCCAGTCACCATTTTACCTTACTTTTCTTGTTGACACATCAGGCAAGTATGGAAAATACAACAACAGCAAAGAACCTAAGAAGTTAAACATGATTTCCCATCTACTCTTTTCTTTTTTTTACTGTTGTGCTTGATATACACCCAGTAATTCATGTCTGTTGTACATTTTGTTCTTAGGTTGGATTTATATTTTCATAACTTTAAACATCAAATAGATATAACTAAGCTTGTTTGACTTGTAAGCCTAGGTAGGAAAAAAAAACTGTATGTCTGCATTATATTTAATGCTGACAACTGAAAACATACCTGTTTCTATTTTAACAACATTCTTAAAACTAGCTTTATTTACCAAAGGTTATCCCAGATCACCTGAACTTAAAAATAGTCCGAGTTATTTCCATACTTCAAAGAGTTTTAGGAATACTTAATTTATATAAGCATTCATTCATCTCTAAGCCAATTTAAATAAAACTCCTTTAAGGGATTTTATAAATTAACTCAGTAATACTTTGCAGAGAGAAAAATATCACTTACACACAACATATATGCATGGGAATATACCAGGCAATATACTGACTAAGGCAAACAAAAATTTTACAGCTTTCATTCTAAAATTTTAGCCATGTAAGTAAAACAAACTCACTGGCTTTTAATCCACTTTATATTTTTATCTGAATGCGTTTATGGCAAATGAGACAAGTTGAGGTTACCTAGTTGATCTGAGGGCTTTTTACCAATATTTGTGAAGAAGGTTTTCAAGATTTTCATTTGCCTTGACATGTAATCTTATGATATGTAATCTACATTTTAGAAGAGTGATTGAGATTATTTAGTGCTGTCTGGATGTCTCCAAAGCTCACCTAAGTGGGTAAAATATGTCATCAATTTCCAATTAGCCTTTTCCTTTTCAGCCTCAGATAGTTGTTTCTGAGATACCCTGAGTCTCCGAGACCAGAAGGGGTTCAAGTGATTAAGGGCTGGAGTGGAAAAAGGTCTGGCAGGGACAGAGAGAAGAATGGAAGAGACAGAGGCTTGAAGGGAGGCACATCAAAAGATTCGAGAGAACTGAAAGGAAGATCAAGGGTAGCGAAAGGAGGGAGGAGCAGAAGCAGTGGGAAGAAAGAGATCTTAGAGGAACCAGTTTGAGATCTGAAGTTTCCCACAGAAACTAATGAAGTTCCAAATCATCTTCAGCAAAACTGTACCAACAAGAAGGGAAGTTGACAGAGCTGGAAGAACATATAGTCAATGGGAGTTCAAGAGGGGAGTTCCAGTTGACTTGGGAGTTCCCATGGGAGGACAGGATCATAGAACAGAGCAGACTAAAAATAAATAAATAAATAAATAAATAAAAGGCTCTTATCAAGCCCTGAATATCGGCTTCCAATTAGGCCAAAGAGAACTTTTAAAAAATATGTTAGATATCTTATAAGGTTTAAGACAGGACAAACAATAAATATTCCTGGCTGTATTGAACTCTTTTTTTTCTTTTCTAAACCAAAGATACACCTATTCCAAGTGACTCAAAACCTATAAGCTTTTATAATATAAAACCAGTGAGCCTTTTAAGGCTCAACCATGCACACAAGACCCTTCCCCAAAGAGGGTGCAGAAGACAGAGTCTTCCCGAGATTCACAGCCACTCCCAATGCCAGCCAAAAGCAAAAAAGACCTAGACTACTTCCCCTGAGAGGTGGCAACAGTAGGCAGAATGTTAGCTGCAAATGGGGTGCAACCCACATTTCTGTTCAGCCATGTTCTCAGGGCCCCCTTTCGGACAGTAGGGCACCCGAACACACAGATCCAATAACCTGCATGTTGCAGCAGGCAGAAGGCCAAGCCAAGCTTTCAGGACACAAAATAAGACATACAGGAAAACACTAGCTGTCCCTGGAGGGAAAGGATCAATAGTCAATGGCTACCCAAAATCAAACTCACAAGAGTCACAACTTAAAGATCCAATTTTTACAACTGTTTTTATCCTGGAATCTGAATTTGGAAGAGAAGAGACTAAGAGAAAGTTTTACCTTCCTCCTTTGACCAGGCACTACACACAGATCTGGGAGAGTCACCCAGTAAGAATTCTTACCTTTCATTGACTTTTGTCCGTTTTCCCCAAGTCCCACCTGTAGGCTCTGGAGCAAGCGGGGTGTCCCAGCCATCCCTTCATGGTCACTGGAAACTGTAGGGGAGGAAAAATATCTTTTCCCTCTACCCTTCTAAGCTCTTGGCTGGGTCTCTGTAACAAAAGACAGATAAACAAGAGAAAAGCATACAGATTTATTTAATGTACATTTTACATGACACAGGAGAGTTCATAAGGAAATGAAAACCAAGGAAATGGTTAAACCTGGGTGTTGTTACACTAGGTTTGACAAAGAGTAGAGATAATGGAAAATGTGATAAAATAAAAAGGGTTATGAACCTAGAATAGGAAACTTAGCAAGGACTATTCCTCCAGATTCTTCTCAGTCTTCTTCCTTCAGAGATAAAGATGACCCCTTCCTCTGGTTTCACATGAGGGTCTTAGGGCCTGCTTCAGGGAAAAGCCAAAGAGTCCTCTTCCTGCCTGTACCTGCCACTTCTCAAATTCTTTCAGCTTAATATATTCAATATGCCAAGGTGCTATATTTTGGGCTAGCATATCCTGAACCCCGTCATTCTTCTCCAGTTTCTTATAATTCTCAATGAAAGAGTTTTGCCAACTCATAGGAATAGGCATGGTAAATTGAATTAAATCAAGTCTTCTCCCAACCCCCCAGGTTCAATGCAAAACACTACAGTCAAGCACAAGGACAACGTGGATTTCTATTTCTAGCAATGCAGACCCAATGGCTGAAGGTCACCTAAAAATGCTGAATTAAATATTTTTAATATCTTTTTTAAATGTATGCAGAGCTAGCTATAAAGAGAATTGCTCCAATGGCAGAATAATAAGAAAGCAAGTCTAGAGAGGTGGGTTAGTGCTGAAGCCAGCATTCCCCAGGGGCACCTGCACAGCTCTAGTGGCATGACCTTGATGGGAAGAAGCGGAGCTACAGGAAATGGGGTAACAGGAGGCAAAATGCAAGGGCCTGTGCAGGGTAGAGATCCAGAGTAGAAACGCCCCCCCCCCCAACCAGGCGGATAAATCAAACAGCAATTCATCTTACAGTTGAGATGCATGAAGGAATGGCCAGAAGGAGGAAAAAAAAGGATAAATGCAAAGACAGGATTTACATTTAGACTGAAGTATTATACATCTTAACATTTCTTAGGGTAAAAGACAAGAAATAGAAAACTTCTAAAAGAGTCAGTCAAAGGGTAAAAATTAAATGAGAAAACAAGAAAATCCAAAAGATGACAGAAAGTATTCACTATTATAGAGTTCAAGCCAAAGCAAGATATTCCTGGGTTCAAATCCTACCTCTACATTTATTAATTCTAATCATAGACAAGTCATCCACTTTTTAAATTTCAGTTTCTTCATCTTTTAAAAAGGAGAAAATAATACATAGTTTTTAGCCTAGGATCTGAGCTAACACACAAGCACGCAATACCTAGCATGGTGCCTGGCATAAAGATGCACAGATACCCTCTCCCTTCACCCTCCATGTAACTATAATCACTCACAGCACAAAGGGCACTGGGTTGGAAACCAGATCTGGCTTCCGATTCTGGTTCTTCTACTCACTGTCTTTCCTGGGCAAATCACTTCACCTTTCTGGGACAAGTTTCTCAAGCATAGATGAGGAGAATTAGATTAAATAAGGTCAAAAATAACTCTCCATGACTAAATAAGATCTAAGAATTTTTAAGGCAAACAGTTTGAACACAACTTTTGAAGCCATTTTATAGATAAAGACTGCATCTCACAATGTAGATGCAGTTTCCTCCTTTCCTCTGTGGTGTAAAATATACAAGAAATGGCTGGGAGACCAAGGGTTTAGGACCTCTAGGTCCTCCAGCACATCGTATCTGTCTCTGTAGTTACTTCCACCACATTGTGGGGAACTGGCAGGAAGTAACTGAAGAACCTAGTCGTCCCTGAGGATTCTATCCTGAGTGAGTCCACTTCTGCATTAAATTATGCTGTTGAGCTCTGTCCCTTGCTTTACACAGAGCAAGCTCTAGAACAGCGCCCTAAACAACAGTGACCCAAGAACACTGAGCAGGCAGAAATGTCCTTTATCTGCACCATCTAATGTGGTAACTACCACATGTGGCATCTGAGCACTTGAAACGTGGCTTAGTGACCTAAGAACTAACTTTTTAATTTGATTTAATTTTAATTAGAATAGCCACATATGGGTTACCATGGGGAATGGGGACAGAAGAAATAGATGAAGGGTTTAAAGGGGGACAAACTTATTATGTCACCAATAATGGTCAGCCTCCCCCACCTGACCATATCTTTTACCCAATAGTTTTCTTCTTTAGGATCTCAAACTAAAAAAAACAACAACTAATAACAACAACGAAGAGAAAGGGCAATCAATGTATTTTCCATAGTATTTGCAATTGTGAGATTTATCAGTCATATCATTTTAATAGAAAAGTTCATGGGTAATTTAATGTGATGCCTCACTCTAAGCAAAATTGAGTCCATTTACTTAATCTGACCAATTATGATTTAGTATTAAAATTGTTTTTCAAACAACAATAATGTAAACAAGTGGTCCACAGCCATAACTACATGTCTGAAGACTGGACAATTTGCCAGAATGTATGTGATCAGACTCAGCAGAATGGACCAGGTTCCACTAACAGGACTGCAGTCCTTTCGGCTACTCTGATCCCCTTGAGTCACTTTGAGGTCCAGGTCATCTTAGTCACTATGACAGAAAAGGTCTCACTGAGCAGAAGGAAAAGGACAGAAAGTAATACTACAAGAAGGGGTCGACTAGGCCTCAGACAGTCTTGCTGAGGGCCACGCCTACATTATAGGCAACACAGCAACTGGATGATAGGTCAGCAGATCAACACTCTGCTTCGTGTCTCCCTGCCCAAAAGCTGTATTCCTCAGCTATTAATAAGTTCTCCTGATTCTATCAAATGGTACAGGATGGCTTTCTAACTAGGGTATGCAAATAACTGAGAATGGACTATAATAATGAAACTGATAATCTGAGAGCAAAGACCCAAAAAACTCAATATAAGAAATTAGTCCATATATTACAAACTAATGATTAAGGAAAACAAAAACTTTAAGTGTGTACATATGAAGACAGGTTTTTGGTTATTGCTTTTTTAATAGTTCTTCCAATGCACAGATACATACTTCACTGTAGCAAAAACAAAAAGAAATAGTAAATCTGTAAGAATAACTAGCAATTTGCTGCACCCTAATAAAAAATTTCAGCTATTGGTTAAACTGCAAAATACATTTAAATCCTAAATAACCCATAACGTTATCTATAGAAAGCTAAGAAATGTACTCAGCAATCAGAACAAAGAAGAAAAATTCCAAAGATTATCCGAACACAATCACATTTCAAACATACCATTCACATACATAACTAAGGACTTCCCACAGAAGGCGGGGCTCCTGCGTTTCAACAACTAGCACTTCCTCTACAGAACTAAAGTCTCGAGACCTACTTTCTCAAGTGCTCTATCTCCCAACAACCAAGAGAAAAGAGGGAAGAACACATTTTGAAACCAAGATTGTGTGGAAAAATCAGAATAAGCCTTATCAGAAAAACAGTACCGTCTAATTTAAAGAAATGAGTTTAATACATATACAAAAACCTACATAACATTTAATTTAATAACTGTAAAGATCAACATCACCTTTTCATTTTCTGATTTGAAAAATTATAAAATATGCTCATTTACATATGAAAGGGTTTTGGAGGACAGTTTTCCTCTTGTAAATATCAGCTGTGCCCCAACCATCAGGAAATTATAACTCAAGCAAAGATTTTCAAGGCCTTCAAGAGTTATGAGCTAATAGTTAATAATATTGTATATTTAAAATTTGGAAGAGAGATCATAAGTCTTCTTGCCACAAAAAAAAAAAAAGAGGAAGGAAGAAAAAATGTTAGGTAGGTGAGTGAGAATCTGTTAGTCTGACGTGGTACTCATTTCACAATGTACATGTTTATCAAATCATACACCTTAAATATATACAATTTTTGTGAATTATACCACAATAAAGTTGGGGGAAGGGGAAGAATTTATAAACCAGCAATACACGAAGGCACCAATAAAGATAAAATGTTTACTTGAAGTAGTGCATGTCAGAACACCAAATCAGATCTAAAATTTACCTATACCAATACAGTAGTTTTAGAAAAAAAAAATTTAAGGCTTTAAATCTGAAATAAGGAAAACAATCATCAGACACTGTTATAGCTCTCCCAGCTACCTTAACCAGTTTGTGGCAAAACTCCTGTCACTTACCATCTCTTGAAGCTAGAAGAGTCTTCCTAATAACACTTAAGTGAGACGCTCTTATAGATTTGACGTACTTACTAATTGCATCTGATAAACATACATACAATGTAGACAATAACTGATATTAGTGACTACTACCTCTGGTAATAAAACAAGCCCACCTACTATTCACTGTCCACTAGGAAAGCTAAATGTGCTAATGTGTATATAACAACATATCTTGGGTTATCAATATTTTTTTAAACACTAACAGTGGCAAATATTTTTTTTTCCTTGTAGGAGAAATAAGAAGTAACAATAAATTCCTAGGAATGGGTAGTAACCGGCTGCACCCTGATGTAAAACTGCCCTTACTGATTAACCTGAAAAACTAAACCCAATAGGGTAACTCGTAATAAAGACGTGTTAGAAAGCAGGCAGAAAACAATGAACTGTAACTGCAAATGTTGACAGCACTGGCTTTCCGTGTGATTACCACCGTAATCCTACAGGCATTTCGGAGTTCATTCCATGACAAGGAAGTAAGATAACCTAAACTGCAGGGTTGAGAAGATTCCAAAAAGAAAACTGGTGGGCGTGCTTGTATGAGGACTACTTTGAAGCACTATAAGCGTGACAGAGAAATCCAGCCTAAGTTGGCTCTGGGTGGGAAGAGTTCGGTCCACCAGGGCAAGCACCGCGCGCCGCCAGCACTGACAGCGCGGCCCCGAGTTGGGCACCGGGCGGCCGGACGTCGTGCTGACCAGGACGTCGAGTCGCCCTTCGGAGGACCCCTCAGGACGCGGCCGCCGCTCCAGCCGCCCCCGGAAGAAGCCGGGCCACCTCGCGCCACCCTAGCGGGCAGCTGGCAAGCCCCTCGCCGGACACCTTCCCCCGGGACACCCCGGTGCCTCCCAGCCCTCCCGGCTGCCCGCACGACTCCCGCGTCCCTCTCCCGCATTGAGCTCCCCTCCCTCAAGCCTGGGTCCCGCTTCTCCCTACGCTCGCGAAGGGAGTCCCGCCTCTCCCGTCCCTACCCGGTCTCCCCGTCCGGCGGCGCGGGGCGGCGAGCCGAGGGGCGGCCACCTAGGGAACCGGCGGCCACCAAGGGAACGCGCGCCCGGGACACGCCAGCACCGACTCCGACTCGCAACCCGGCTTCCGCCTCGCGCCGGAAGGCGTTTCCGCCGGGACAGGAAGTCCCGCCCCCTCCGGGTCTCGGGGGAGTGAAGACAGGGGCCCGAGGGGCGCAGGTTGCAGGAGTTCGCGCCGGGGACCCCGGGGCGGTGCTGGGACGCAGAGCGTGCAGGGCTCGCCCGGGCGCGCGCCCCAGGCCGCACTTCCCTGCAGCATCCCATGGCGCGGGGCCGTCGGCCGGCCTGAGGCTGGACCGAGCTGTGCTGTGCCGGCCCCAGGAGACGAGGCGTCTCAGCGCTGCGCTAGTCTTCCGGCCCAGTGGAACGTCGCCAGCGCGATGAGCAGACGGTAATCACGCCACAGGGCAGCTCTGCCTCACTTCATGCACATCTGTACCACCAGCTGCAGATCGCTCATTCGACCACACAGACGAAGGCTGCGGGCAGTGACGGCGCAGAGAACAGCACACAGCCGGCGCGCCCGCGGGAAGCCTCTGGACCACGGGGACAGGTTCCCGGGAAGGAGCGTGAGCAGAGGGCTGTGGCCGTGCTGCCAGGACGGTGGGCTAGGGACCCGGGCTGAGAAGGACGAGAGGTTAGGGCTCTTCAATTGAGACCGAAATAAGTAAGTTAAGGTCAGACAAGGTGGGAAAGGGAGTGCAGAGGAGAAAGATGCCAGAAAGTGAGAGTTTAGCTTCATCAAGGAGCTGGAAGGAGGTACAGTCAGGTTAGCAAGGTCTGAGATCATACAGGCAAAACAAACAGTAAGAAGACGCAAGGCAAGATGGTGAAGACTTGCACCTTACGCTTAGAATTGAGACTTTAGACTCCGTGCGACAGGGGATCAGGGGAATAGACAAGAGAGTGAGTTAGGGGGTTGGCTAGAGTGGTTGGCCTAGTCATCAAAGAATAGTAAGCACTTGAAAGATCATAAATAGAACATTTTACCCTCGAGGGTGCTTTCTCCAATTGCCATACCCAGAAGTAAAAGAATACTACAACCCTATACAAGCAGGGTGACCAGGCTTCACAGCCCAGGTTGCCCCATTGACCAATCACCAAACCAAGAGGCCAGCTGAAGCTCCAGGGAGCCGTGGAAACTTTCATCCCATTGATAGTAAAGAGGACTGTTGCCTCTTACTACTATTTTCTTGGATGCTAAGAGTGTTTAATAAACACTCTCTTGCATATCAAGCCCCCTTTGTCCTTTTTAAACAGAAATAGCATAATAATTTTTCCTTCATTTTCTTTTCCTTTTACCAACAAAAGGAAATGTTTTGATACATGGAGATAAGATTATGGTAGAAAGAAAGGAAAAATAGACATCATGTAGGAAGTCTGTAGAGGGCATGATGTCACCTCTGGTTGGCAAGGACACGGCTTTGGGTTCTCCCCCACTGGAAATGTTACCAATCCTTTTGTGGTAATACAGGAAATAACCGAATCATGTGTCTTTGTAAGAATGGGGAAAAGGGAGTGTGTATGTGTGTTGTGAGGTATGTAGTATGTGTACAGGGTGGGAGTGTTGGGATATATATGTGTATGTGTGCTGTGCCACCAAGAAGTAGACCATAACAGGCACTCCATGAAATGTTTTCCTATAGCTCACCATGATTCCTCTTTTTGCAGGAATGGCTCTAATACACAGGGAAATCCCTTGAATGGCCATATAGGCATGTACTAGTTGCCATGCTCTAGGGTGACCAACATCCTGGTTTGCCCAGGGTTGAGGGGTATCTTAGGATGCTGTATTTTTTGTGCTTAAACTGTGATAGTCCTGGGAAAACTGGGAAAAGCTGGTCACACTATCATGTCCTCTATGTAACAGATTAGTCGAGAGAGGGAAACAGGCTAAACCAGGCCATTTGAACTCTTCCCCCCAGGAATTTTACATATGACATAGGGAAACACAGAGAGGAGATGGCCATTAGAGCTGAGTCACATAAATGGCAGTGCCCCAAAGAAAAGATATATTAAACCCTTTGCCAAGGACCTAGGACCTACCCTGCTTCCTTTGCTTACAGAATCCCTGTGTGCTTCCAAAACCGTTTTGCTTGACTAGGCAAAGAAGGCTTCTGCTGCTTGCAACCAAAGTAATCTTAAGGAGTGTACCCTATCTCTTTCTTGGAAGAAGATAATCTGCTTCCAGATTTGCTTCCAATCTACTGAATGTTCAGTGAGCCACATGACCCATACTCATTGCCGTAGCAGATGGGTAGATGTAGATGCAACCCAAATAGGCTAAGAGAGTCTCTCATGCATGGATTTTGAAGTTCACAACTGGTCTCTCATTGTTGAGATAGCAATGTCATGTGGATCTAGGATTGGGTTAGGCATGAGCAAGGTGTCCAAAGGGTGAAGACACTGGAGGGCAGAGGAGAAAGATGAGGAGAAAAAGAAGGGAGAAGAGGAGGCAGTACCTGACAGGTGGTCGTCTTAGTTCCCACCTTACCAGTTTTTGATTCCCCTGCCCTTGTGAGAATCAGCTAAAATTCCTGTCCTGAAATTCTGTGAAAACTCTTAAGTCCTTACAGTAAATTTCCCATTTTACTTGAATTAGTTTTAGTAGTTTTCTATTCCTAGCGATAAACACCAAGACATTCACAAAACACAAGGCTGCCTGCCCACTCAGTAGCATCAGTCTTTTCTTACCAGACCTCTGGAATGAGCTTCTCTTTCTTCTCAGGCCAGTGGCAGAAGGATGGACACACCTCCACTGCTGCCTGGTCCCCTCAGGAACACTGTCACAGTTACCATGTGGTTTGATGGGTGGGGACAATCACACAGTGTATTAATCTGGATGGAAACTTTGGAAACCAGGTATTTCAAATTTTCTATTATGCAGAGAAGGGAACTAAAGTCCAGCTAGACATAGTGGTTTGCCAAAGGTCAAACAGCACATTAGTCCCAGAGACAGGACTCTTTCAAATTTTTCTCTCTCAGTGCAACTTTTCTCCCACAGAAGTCTGGATAGAACATTGGACTGTCAATATACTTATAACAACTATCCTCCTTTGTAGTTTGTTCTTAACATTTGATAATCAAAGATAGAAGCAAGACCAAAGATCTGTGATGGGTATTGTTAAGCAGTAAATGGAAAGTATGTAAGACTGAATCAGAGAAACTGATATGATTATAAGAGAGTAACTTACAGATTGGTATTAGTTAGTATGGAGTCGAGGATTTCCCTGAGAACAGAGTGGACAAGTGCTATTGAACCAGCCTAGTCTCACTGTAGTTCCTTTGGAGGTACTTTTCTGTAGGTTTTTTTTAAGTCATGTTCTATATATTTTTTTTTTTCTTTTTTTTTTTGGTAATGGAAGTCAAGTAGATTTTTGGTATTAGAGGAGTACAGCCCAAAGCAAGTTGGATGAATTTATGTGACACTTCTGGAAAATGGGATATTGGGACTATATTTACAAATAAATATGGACACTGCTGCCCTCTCTCTCCATACCCCTTACGGTGTGGAGCACATAGTTTCTGAGACATCTGCAGCCCTGGCCAAGGAGCCTATCTATATATGTCATCTAAGTTTCCAGCCCTTGAAGGTCTCAGTGTGGAGGTACTTGGAAATGCCCTCTCCCCACCCATGTCTTGCTGCCTCGCCTGAGCTCCCCTCCGAGGAGCGCCACTCAGACCCATCTTCTCCCTCTCCACGCAGAAGGGAGACCACTCATGTCTAAGACAGACACAATACCATCCTTATTAGACTTTTTTATTAATCTTATGCCCCAAACAACTTTCTTATTCTTCCTCTACTAAGCGTACTCTCATTCATCTGTTAACTGAGCAAACTAGTTCTAAATCCATTAGTAAAAAAAGACAAAGATTCCTACCATTGTGAAGTTTGCATGCTGATGGGGGTGGGGATAGAAAATAAGCAGTAAAACAATCAATATATATGTTAAACATGTTACAGTTTAACATGTTTCTTTACTTAACATAATAATAACTATTTTAATTTAACATGTTTATTTGACACACTGGTAAATATTTCAGGAGAAAATAGGGCACAATAGAAGGGCATGGTGGGTAGGGGAGTTGCAGCATCAAGAAATAACACTGGGACAGATGCTTGGAAGAAGTGAAAAAAATGCATGACTGGGGAAAAGTGTCCAAGACACAAAGAATAGCTAGGGCAAAGGCCCTGGGCAGGAGTATGCAAATCAAATTCTGAATATCCAGCTCTCAAGCTTACAGCATGCTCAGAAGTCTCAATTCCAGCCTAAGCTCAGACTGAAGTCCCTGCTAGAATGGTTGGTCTGTTTGCATTTCTGTCCCCATGCGTCAGCCCTGCAAATGTTTTTCCTTGGCCACTTGCTCCTTGTTAGGCTTTGCCAATGGGGGTGCCTGGAGGCCCAGAGGCAGAGAGAGTTGGTCATTCTAGTCTAATTCCTATTTTCTGTCAACGTCACCTAGGGCCCTTCACCTTGGAAATGGCCGTGAGGGTCAGTTACCAGCTTTTACCCAACTCCCCAAACCAGCCTCATCAGGTCCCTCAGAATACCAGTTCCAAAAGGCAGCCTCACCTGAGTCCCTGGCTCCTCTTCTGCAGACCCTGCTCTTCCCTGTGTTTCCAGAGCCCTAAAAGGCATGAGCTGCTTCCTGCAGCTATGTCTCTCTGTGGCCTCAGAGTGCCCTTTGCCTTTTCATCTGTCCATCACCCATTTAACCAATTCCCAACACTGAATTCTCTTTACTAAGATAACTAGTGTGGTTTCTTTTTCTGAACTGGAACTTGACTGGCAAGGAAGCTAAAATGTAACTGGTTTGCTAAAGTCACAAACCATGATTTCTTCATCTCTCGCTCCAAGCACTTAGCTCAAAACCTAGCATGTAGTAGTGCTCAGTCAAAGTTTGTTGAATGAATAATAAAACAAGTATCATCTATTCACTGGCAAAGTAAATTGAGACCAATGACTGGACAAATAGCACCCGACCCCAGCTTCCCAGTAAGTGCTCAGAAAACTGCTTTGGTTTCCTTGCCCATGTAGACCAAATGCAGGGTCTTAATGGGGGCAGCAGCTTCCACCCCTGCTCCCATCTGCACAGAGGGGGTTCAAAGAGGGCACACGTGGAGAAAGCAGTCAGGAACAGGCAATCCTTAGGCACCCCTATTAGTCCATGGAGGTTGTGAAACAAGAAGAGGGTGTGTGAGTTAAAATTATTTACTAAAATAATTAGCATTTGGCCCACTGCCCACCAAAACTCTGACGGATTCATTGCAAGACTGAGCAGTTTATTTTAGTTTGGTCAGAAAATACAGAACATGGCTGGGAATACTCATGCGCTAAGGAACACCAGGTCAGATTTTAAATGCTAGAGTATATTCCTGCAAGGAAATTTAGTTGTGAAAACAAAGCAAATGGTAACCTGAAAGTAGAGTCAAGGTACGCACGTCCTTGCAGGTAGTGAGCGTGTAATAAACAATTCAATTCTTTTGTTGACACTCTAAGTCCTAATCTACGACCAAGTCACCCTAGAGAACTCAGACTGCTTTGGATCCCGTAATAGGAATGAGAGCGAGAGAATTTTGACAGTAGACTTTTGATGTACTTTTCCATCCCAGCCACTGTCTCAGTATAAATTCTCTTTTTTGGATTATTATAATAGCCTTCAGACTGGACTTCATGCCACTGGACCACACTCCACATTGCTCTCGGTTAATTTTCCAAAGCCCCTTTACTAAGTTCAGATCCCAGCTTTGTCACTTACTAGCTGTGTGGCCTTAGGTAACTTTATGAACCTCTCTGTGCCTCAGTTTCACCACCATAAAATGGGGATAACAACAGTACCTACCTCATAGGTTTGGTATAAGGTCTAAATGAATTAATGTCTCTAAAGTATTTAGGACAACACCTAACATATTGAAAACCTCATAGGTTTGGCATAAGGTCTAAATGAATTAATGTCTCTAAAGTATTTAGGACAACACCTAACATATTGAAACTGCAATATAAGTAAGTGACAGCTATTGTTATTACACTTGAAAACACTAACTAGCTTCCTGTTGCTTATGAAGTAAAATCCAATTCTTTGGCAGATAAGAGTTTTCCTTCTCAGAACCTCCAGCTATCTCTCCAGACTCATCCTCTACCTTTTCTCTCTTCCCTTCTCCCCATAATTACCTGTCTCCTCTCCCCCTCTAACAAAACCTATCTTTCTGCTAGAAGGTTCCATGAGATGGACCTCTAACCACCACTGTCACTACCACCACCACCATCTCAGTTTTTCTTACGGAGTGTTTTTGCATGTGTTTTCTGTGCTGGAATGTCTTCCTTCTGGCTCTTCTTCAATTGGCACCCCTACTCAACCTTCAGGACCATCTCAGATGTGACTCTACGAAGCTTCCCAATGCCTTCCAAGGTAATGACTCTCGTCCTCTAGATCAATAAAAGACTTCATATTTCTGAAGTGTTAACAATGACACTATGTGCCATCTCGCTTATTCACATATTTGTCTCTCCTCACAGGATTTAGACTTGTGGGGCAGGAAATATACCAAAAAAACATGACTATCTTTTTCACAGCAGTGTCTTAACACAGCAATTGGCATAGTATGTGTTGAATAAATGATGAATAAATGAACAATACATAAATAGATGAAATGACAGCAACTCAAAAAGGCAGGAATTGTCCATTACTTAAGACCTTCAATCAGAATCTAAGTGACCATATCCCACCATTGCTTTATTGAGAAGTGGATGAAAGTTTGGATGAGATAACCTAACTTCCGGCTCAAATTCTAAGAGAAATTCCAAGAGAAAAATATTTTTTGGTTGATATAAATGAACTCATATAGACTCCAATGTTGTCATTTCATCTTACCACTCAAATTTTAAACTAAAAAGATGTATGTATATACGTATAAAATACTAAAAATTGATTCTCTAATGAATTTTGCAAAAGTTCACAGAAGGAAGAACACAACTTTACTTGTATTTTGCACAAGGAGTCATTCTTCCAAGTGGAAGAACCGAAAAATGCAAATTCAAATACAGAGGAAGGAGAATACTAAAATGGTAGGTGCCGCAAGGGGAGAGTTAAGGACCTGCCAGTGGGACTAGGAAAAAAGTAGATGAGCAACAGTAAGTGGTTCTACATGACTCAGAAGAGCTAACTGTCCAAACATTTCCAAATCTAAAATTAATGTGGTTATTTAAATAGTACATAAAATGAAAAGAGTCAAGCAGTAAAAATATGAGCAGTTTTCCTTTGACAAATATACAGCATGCATAGCTTGGAAGCTACCTCTTTTCATTTAAGAAGCTTCTCCCTTTTTCAGACTTGAGTACTTAACATGCAAGTGTGACATGAATCTTTTTGTAAAAGCAGAGGTGAAAGAATAAACCTGAAAATAAAATCACTCCTAGTTACTTTAACAAAACACATTTATGTTTAAAATTCTAAAATTGTTCAGTCATGATGCAAAATGTAAGGGTTTTTTTAATTAACAAAAATAACTAACTTCTGGCAAAACCATTGTGAAACACTGAATATACTGGGTTACCAAGAAAACTCAGTTTTCACCTTTCTCTTCCTGTTTATTCACAGACTAAAGAAGAGGATAAACTTTCCTCCTTTTTTTCTTTATAAGGTCCCAAAGAGATCTCAGTTTACAGAGCTAGATAACATTCTTGCGATCCCTGAGAAAGCATCAGTTTCTCTGAGAAGCTGGACTCTCCCCGGGGTCCTCCCAGGATTCCAGGCACTCACATGTCCTGCAAAACATGAAGAGTGATCTGCAGTGGGCTCCTTATAGTTCACCCCTAGCAGCACACATGAATTTACTAAGACCAGTTGAATTTAACATGTGAAATAAAGGTGTTTACACAAAAATGCCCAAATAAAAAGTATAATATTACCCAAAATTTTAAAGCAGTGATTTCTCTACTATTTTCAAAGGCAAGTAAAATTCCTGTCCTATAGTTCACATGGTTTCCAGCCAGCAGATCCAACTGTAGGTAGGGAAGAGTGTAACCCTATAAACTAATGGGGGTCAGCCACCTTTGGGTACAGTTCAGTCTAATCTCAAATATCCTATCCCACTTTCCATGTAAGTACACTTAGATATATCAGATCACTTGAGGAAATTATTGTTTCAAAAAGATGATCAACGAACTTTTGTCATAGGCCACTAATAACTTTTGGCTGCTGGAACAAGAATTCTGAATTGAATTCCTTAGATAAACTCAGGAAACAGCACCATCAGCCCTCCCATTTTCCTCTTATTCCCAATCCTTGTTATGTTATTAACTAATAATCGAGGTGTTCACTTAAGAAGAGGTCTTAAGCATTGATCCTCCTGGGGATATATTTATTTTCTTGAAAAATGTCCTTAAAAAAGGAAAAAGCCTTCAGGAGTTAACTAAGTGACCAGTAGTGTGAACTGGTAATGCTGGAACGGGAGTGCGTCAGGGTAGCGCTGTAGCCCCAGGCCCTCCCACACCTGCCACTGGGAGTTGTGGAGCTCAGGGTGCCCTGGGGACCAGTGTTCCTTCTGCCAGCTCCCCTCCTCCCTCTGTCTACTCCGTGTCCCTTCAGCTGCTCTAGTGTCACCTGTGTCTCAAGTTCTACCAGACTGGATGCATAGAAAAAGATGTGCTGCTTTGGAAAAGGATGACTTCTGATCAAATCACAAACTGAAAAGACCTGAAATGATCAGTCTGAACAATGAGCCCCTCACCCCTTGCTAAGATGGAAGCTGGTGAATTCAGCCAGGCCGCCTCCGCTTCCTTAGCCTCTGCTTGTTGGCTGAGTATTTGCGGGCCGCGACAGGCATTTTCCCTTTCTCCACACGGCTCGGGCAGATCATCTTGATCTGAATGGTTTGTGTGAGTCTGACTCAAGAAAATCAATTGTGGCAAATTGAGCTCAGTGTGTTTACGAAATATAAGCCCTGTCTTTCAGAGGCAGATGGCTCTCTGCTCCTGGACAGCTATTTCCTAGTTTAAAGCCTCAGCACCCTTGTGCCACTCCCTCACCAGCTCCTCCAGCTGACTTTGCAGGAGGTTAGGCTTTGCTCTTGGTTGTGGTTTTCTGAACCTCACCCTGAGGCTAGTGATTCTTAACCTTGTTTCAGTCACGGCCCCTTCTGAGAACATGATGAAAAATACGCACCTATTCCCCCCGACGAAGCAGGTGGCGTGCACACACAACCTCACGCACAGCTTCAGTTGTGCTCATGGCCAATCCTGTGGCCTCAGTCTTATGTTAGGAAGCTGTAACTATATAGACAAAGTTGACCCAATATATTAGAGACAAAGCATACTGTACATTGTCTAAATTATGTTTACATTGGTAGTCTGAAAAGTATTGTTCAACACAGTCTACTTCATTAGGGAGCAAAGTTTGTGAGACTAGTCTTTAGAAACCCACACTATTCGAATCAACCCAAAGTGTCTCTCACCTTTGGACATTTTCGCAGTCTACACTGAAAGATTCAGGCTTCACTTATGTTGGCTGGAGGAATGCCGACCAGTCTACAGATTTGTGCCTAAGGCTCCATTGTGCTTTTACCAAAATAGGATTTGAATTAGTCCTTCCTTTTGAAGACATTCAGGAGTAGTTTATACTTCTTTCTCCATGCCCATACCTTCCCTACATTATACTTTTGTTTTAGAGGCAAGAAAGAAACAAGATCAGGGGAAGAAAGTTAAATCAAATTTGTTAAGTATCTATGATGTCACCAAGTCACAAGTTTCAGGGTGTGATGATGTAATGCCACTTGCTGACATATAATCAAGTTACAGTGATTCTCATGTAGAACAAATCTTGTGATATAAAGAACTTAATGGTGCCATTATAATTACTGAGAATTATAATTACTTTTAGGTTATGGCTGTCCATTAATTTCGCAATGACAATATAGGTGCAGTCTGGCACTTTATGGAGACATTTTTACATTTATATATTGAAATATAACTATATGGAATATAGTATTTTAAAAAGCACTTTCAAAGCCTTCTTGATAACAATGATTATAGGCCCCAAACCACTACTTAAGTTGCTTTGAATCTGAAAATTCCTGAGGAAAAGGAGAATAGGTGGACAGAGAGAAAAGCAAATGGGAAGAAATGTTCCAATTCTTTTTTTATGGTATTATTGTTCTTCAACATTTCTAGGTGTGCATACATTCTTAGCGGAGGACATGAAGACCCAGGCATTAGCTGTGTTGTGGGCTCAATATATAGGTAGACTGAGCACAGTGGAGCACATGCCGTGGGACATACATCTGACCGATGAAGGGCTGCAGTCCCCTCCGTCACACCAGCCTCATCAGGGCACCTAAGGCAGGAGGAGTGAGCAGGCTGACACCTCAGTGAGTAAGGGATCGAGGACCAGGGGCTGCTGCCGAAGCACATGCGGGAGGGGGTTCTGGCTGCAACGTGCTCAGGGGCTTGTCCTGACGCTGCCTCCAGAGCAAGTCTGCGTACTTCTCTTAAGCCGTGATAAGAAGTGCTGACCATAGACTGTACTTACATGGGGTAGTTGTGGAAGGCTGATGGAGCTATGCTGTGGGGGGTGTCCCCTAAGTCCCTCTCTAGAGCTTCTGCTCCCCCTGTTTTCCTACTTCTCCTGCTCCCCCATCATGATTCTCCCAGAAACAACTTGCTAGCCACCCCTACCCCACCCCTTGCCTGAGCCAGGACTTTTGAGCAGCTTATTTCACTCAACATTTTGTCTGTGGGATTCATCTAAATTGCTGGGATGACTAATTCATTCTTTCACACTGTGGCACAGAATTCCCCTGAGTTCGTGAGCACAGGATTTCCTACCCTAGGTAGGCATGAAGACTGTTGTGTTAACAGCACAACAGAGCAGATAGCTTTCTTCCTGTTTAATCCCATGGATTACTTATGAGTTACTTAAGTTCTTTAGGGATATTTTAATTACACTTTTAAAAGTAAGGTATAGCTAAAAGACAGAAAAGAAGGGAAGCACATTTAGGGTTGAGATATCTGTCGGTGACTGAGAGCAAGTGGGGAAATTCTGAAGCTGTTCTCTGGGCTCCCTGACATTTTAAGGTGAAGCAGAAGGTCAGAGCAGAAGAAAGACTGTGGAGAAGTTCTCAATGTGCTGGCCCTGGAAGGTGGGTAAAATTCTGATAGCAGAGATAGGACGGGAAGGAGCATGCACCAGGGGAAGAGGCCAGAGCTAAGAGACTGGACAAACCTGGACATGTTAGGAGAACATTAAAGAATACAACAGGTAATAGTGCCCCACTGGGCTTACAAAGGAGAAGTAACTACTCCCTCCTTGGCCCCCAGGATGCAGGTCAGCACCCTTTCTCCAAAGAATTGTTGTATTTATTTATTGTGTTAATTTGCTAGGGCTGCCAAAATAAAACCCCGCAGACTGGGCGGCTTAAAAAACAGAAATGCATTTTCTCACAGTTCTGGAGACTAGAAATCCAAGATTAAGGTGTGGGCAGGTTTAGTTTCTCCTGAAGTTTCTCTCCTTGGCGTACAGACGGCAGCCTTCTTGCTGTGAGCTCACACGGCCTTCTGTTTGTGTGCCTTCTCTTCCCTGTGTCACTCTCTCTTCTTGCAAGGACACCAGTCATACTGGGCTAGGGCCCACCTGCAAGACATCGTTTAATCCTCACCTCTTTACAGGCAGGATCTCCAAATGCGGCCATGCTCTAAGGTACTGGGGGTTAGAACTTCGACATATGAATTAGGGGTGGAGGGGCACAGTTCAGTCCATAACACTTATTTAAAACCCTGCTTATCATGAAAGAAGGTCTGGTTTTGTTCATTTCTCCACTTCGTGTGTCTTAACCCAATGCCTTGCAAATAAGTATTTCTTGACACATTTTTTGTTGATTTAAAGGTAGAATGCAGATTATGCAGGCTAGAGTCAGATGATGGAGAAGAGCTTTAGATGCTAAGGAGAGGTTTAAATATTTTAAAATTAAGAATGAGGTGGTGATCAGAAATAAACCCACACATATATAGCTAATCAATATATGACAAAGGAGGCAAGAAATACAATGGGGAGAAGACAGTCTTTCCCATGAATGGTGTTGGGAAAACTGGATGGCTACGTGCAAGAGAATGAAACTGGATCACTGTCTGACACCCCGCTCAAAAGTAAACTTGAAATGGATTAAAGACATAAATACAAGACATGAAACCTGTTAGAAGAAAACAGGCAAAAATCTCTTGAACATAAGCATGAGTGATTTTTTTCTGGAGACATCTTTCCAGGAATGGGAAACAAAAGCCAAAAAAAAAAAAAAGAAAGAAATCTTGCTATTTGCAACAACATGGATGGAACTAGAGGGTATTATGTTAAGTGAAATAAGCCAGGTGGAGAAAGAAAAATACCATATGATTTCACTCATATGTGTAATCTAAAAACAAAACACCAATAGTCTCAGATACTGAGAAGTGATTGGTGGTTACCATGGGGGAGGCATTGGGGTGGATGGGTGAAATAGGTGAAGGGGATAAAAAGGCACAAAAATATTGATCATAATGTAAATTAGTAATGGGAATGAAAGCACAGGATAGAGAATATAGGCAATAAATAATTCTGTAACACCTTTCTTTGTTGACAGATGGTAACCACACTAGTTGGAGTGAGCATTTAATAATCTAGGTAACTGTCTAATCACTTCACTATATTGTATACTTGAAACCAATATAATATTGTGTATCAACTCTGGGTCAATAAATAAAGGAATGGAGTTGGGGTCATACAGTGAGAGTGAAGAGCATAGGAGATTTGTTGGGGGTAAAAGTGAGGGAATCATGAAGGCCAGGCTGGAGTCTCCAGGCAAGAGATATTAAAGATCTGGATGCTAGTGGTGCTTTGGGGAAGGACGTGGAGGGAAGACCTGCCCCCAGGGTTGTATGTGACAATCGACTCGGTGTGGGCACGGAGAGACGGCAGCCCAAGGAAAGTGAAGTTTGCGCTTGATGACTTGAGAGAAGGAGTGATGGTTCCACTCAAGGTGAGAGATGGTGCTCAAGGTGAATACGATGAGTCTAAGATGCAGGTGAGCTACATGAATGCTACCTGGGGAAATTTTTCCATGTGGGTAATAGAAGGACAAGTGGGTTTGTTTAGTTCACTTCCTAACAGGAAGCTGGAAGTGTGCATCTGTATTCCAAGAAAGGGCTATATCATGAGCTCCATGATGGATGGAATTTGTCTGTTTTATTCATCCTGTATCTGTGGCTCCCAGTCCAATGCTTGGCCCACATACAATGCTCCATGTTTGTTGAATGGATGGAATAATCTGTTGAGGAGTAATCTGCATGGCAGGCGTTGCAGTATGATAGATGATTGTTCAAATCAAGGGCCTGACAGCAGAAAAAGAGGTAAACCTAAGGACATTTAGTCTCTCTTTCTGACTCCTAATTAGCTCACTACATGTAAATTATGGGAAATATAGTGGGCAATTCTCAAAATCAAATGGAGAAAAAACAATCTGTACCTCTACAAAAACTACGCATTTTGGAGTTAGGGAGTAATATGCTATCTTAGCAAACAGCACCACCTAGTGACCAGTTCCGAAACTACATGAGGACTTCTGAGTGTATTTTTCAGTAAGGATTTTCACACCACTCAGAATGTGAGGAAGGAAAGGTAAAGAAATTAGCCAGCTCTGCTGATGGTCATGACGATGATCACTAATATTTGGTTGGCATTTAATAATTTGCAAAACACTCTCCTATATCTTATCTCATTTAGTAACTGAGATAGATGTTGTTGAATAAAACTGAGTTTGATGTGGAAAATAGGGCACGGGTCTGGGCTGCCTGGCATGGTTGACTACCCCTTTGCTGTCTGTCACAGATATGGTACATGAAAAGAAGGGTCAGACAGCAGAAGGAGATGACCCACAGCAACCCTTCACCACCACTGGAAAGAACAGCTCCTATATGCACGTGAGTACATGCACACGCATACAGATACACGCACACACGTGCACACGCATACGGATACACGTGCACGCACACACGCACACATACTTTTTCCCTTTAACCTCAGTTAGCAACTTTATCCAGTTCGTCAACCCCTCTGTTGATTCCCACTTGAATTCACCTCAGCAAGCTTCCTGAACCTTTTCCACTCTAAAGCCCTGAATTCCGGAACCAGGCTGATCTGGGGTTTGCATGCCAACTCTAACACTTGCTGCATGACTTTGGACAAGTCACTTAATCTTTCCGTGGCTCAGTTTCACCATCTAAAAATGGGAACAATCATGGGATGTATCTTAAAGGCCTGCGACTTAACATATCTCAAGCACTTAAAAATGCCTATCCTGTAGTGTTAACTACTATTTTTATATTATTGAATTGTAATTATTTATTTTCATTTTTGGTCTCTTCTCCTGGACTCTGGTTTCCTTGATTGTAGAGTTTTGTGCATCTCTGGAACCCCAGCACTTATGGGTGGCACATAGTAGGTCCGGGGAGGCAATTAGCTCTGTTGTCTCAGAGGACTAGCAGCGTGACTGAGTGGTTTTCTGAAATATGATGATATTGAAGGGAACCAGAATATATCGCCCTGAAATATGCCACTTTGCCATAGGAATTCTTTTGAGCTGATACAAGAAGAGCTCTTCGCTCTCCATTTGCCTAAAGACAGGGCACAATTTTCAAAGGTGTCCCTCCTCCCCTCTCGGTCAGGAAGGACAAAAGGCAGTCATCAGAGGCAGCTTCAGGTCCTATGAGCATGGAGAGGGCACCAGAGGAGTCTCCGTAACAAACTGTACTAACTAGCCCTTATTTACCATTCGTTTCCTCTCATATATTTACCTTCCCACAGTTCCCCATCCTTGGGAAGTCCCTTTTCCTTTTTCCTGTCATTTCACTACAATTTATGGACCTTTGTTAAAGATATTCTATAGGCCTGAATTCTAAGTCACCTCTTTCAGTTACTCTCCCTGAATTTCTCCCACGTGTATGAGACACACGTGTTAATATTAATAAACTTCTGTTTGTTTTTCTCTTACTAATATATCTTTATTACAGTGCCCCAGCCAAGAACCTAAGGTGAATAGAGGAGCATTTTTCCTCCTCTACCATATTTAAGGCAGGGAGTAGTAGGGGACCCACACAGGCTGTCAAGTCTAGGGTTCTGAGCAGTCCCCAATATTTGAGTGGGTCAGTCCTGAGCAGCCTAAAAAGTCAGGAGCAGCAACAGGAAATTAGAAAGGGATCCATTTACTACAACTAGGATAAAATGGGAGTAGGATTCAGGATTCAGGAATAGGGCAGAACTCTTGATGTCAGAAGTGTGGCAAACCCAGCCCTAGACAGAGAGCTGCATCTTTCCTGGACAGTCAGTGGTCTCCTAAGTCTCTCCTGGTTTTAATGCATTCTTGCACTACCACCAGAGGTAGCTTCCTAAAACTCTGCGTATGCCCCTTCCTTGTCATAAGTGTTCAGTGGCCCGCTGTGTGTGTCTCGTCTTCAAACCACCCTCTGTCCTCTGCTCTTGCTGCAGGAACTGGAACTTTGCAAGCAGTTTGTCAGATGTTCCAAGTTGAGTTCTACGGAGAAGGGACGCCATGGGAGACTGATAGCTGTGTAGGAGAGAGGCATCTCTCCTTTCATTCTGCTTCCTATTCCTATCAGCAGTGTTCAGCAACCTGGGCTTCCACAGTACAGAGGGTGGACTCAGCCTTTGTTTAGATGTTAATTCCCCCAAAATGCATTCAGCCTTTAATGTGCGGGCCTGTTAGGAAAGAAAACCCCACACCTCAAAGTTCCCTGGCTCATCCTTTTGGGGGTAGAGGGGGAACACTGCCTCTCCAGGGGCTCTCAGGAGCAACCACAGCCATCTCTGTTATGTCAGTCGTGTTCCTCCCACACCTCAGCGCTGGCTGTTGAAGTTTATGGTGTAGTCCTGGCTGCCTGGGGTAGGGATGATATACTGAGGACTTATACGAATTGCTTACCCTGCAAACTGGATGTACTGAGGAAAAGAGTCCTGGTGCAGGATCAAGAACACCAGGTGCTGGAACAATTGGGGAAATTTAGATCAGGTTCTGTATTAGGAGATATTACTGATCCAATGTTAAATAGCACAGTTATATAGGAAAGCATCCTTATTCTTAGGAGACAGTTGCTGAAGTATTCAAGGGCAAATTGCCATGATGTCTGCAACTTTCTGAGTATAGGTATCTGGATCTATCTGGATCTCTATGTCACCCATCTCTATATCTATCTATGATGAGTATACATCTATGCTATGATATATAGATTTATAATATATATATGTATATGAGGGAAATATAGGTATACAGGGATAGATATATGAGAGAAAGCAATATACAGCAAAATATTAAAAATTGGTGAGCCAAGATGATAATGCTGTATAAATGTTTATTGTGCTATTCTTTCTATTTTTACATAGATTTGATATATTTTGAAATTAAAAGTTGGGAGAAGAAGAAAAAAAAGAAGACTACCTATCAGGTATCTGTCATGAGTCAGTTCTCAGACCTCATGTTCCTGTCCATTTCTCCGAGATGATGGCAGTGTGGGGCCTCGCTCACTTTACTGATGGCTGCTCACTTCAGCATCTCGGAGCAAGCAGAGCACATAGAATCTTGAAATCCTGTTTTGCAGTTCCATAGTTCAAAATCAAAAGACACATGCCAAAATACTAAGAGATTGTTCGGCATTTTATTTGAAAATACCACACACAGGAATCATATCATCTTTATGTTTCACCTTTCTAGGGATTTTTGGTTTCCAACCACCAACTGAATTCTCACTTCAGGCCCTCAAGATCTATGCTGCCTTAAATAGTTCATAACAACACTCTATCATCTGTTACTACTATATTTCTCACTCCAGAGATTTATAAAATATGTTTTCAGATGATTGCATGTGGGGTGAAGAAATATAGGGAGTGTGTTCTTTGAGAGAAGAGGAAGAAAATGATTTATAACTTGTGAATGTAACAAATGATGTGACAATGGGTGTAATTAGTGAAGGAAAATGATATGCATGGACAAACAGCTTACTCTGAGTTTCAATAATTGCCACATGATAGGCGTCCTTCAGGAAAGTGGTTCTTCATGAAAACTGAGTTTGATCAGAAACCTTTCAGTCTATCCTTCACCATCTGTTTCTGTGAGCATGCTTGGCAATACCCCTAAAGAAATACAGCAGATGATCCCTTCTTTCAACAAGATTTTACCATACATGATTCACTCTCAATACGTCCATTGGATGGAAACCATTGTATGTTTCAGTGCAACAACATGGATTAGTGTTCTTCAAACTTTTTAGCCCTGACCGAGAGAAAGAAATACATTTTCCATGGAGATGTAGTATTCATGCATTTCTATAAAACTGAAACAAAAGTTTCTTATCTCACCTCTTTGTTCAGTACCACTGTGGGCAGTGGTTTTCTAGTTCATTTTCTCTTCATGCAATCAAGGATCACAAAACTGAGATGTAGATTTTTTTAAATCTGCTGGTTTATAATCCAAATAACAAAGTCTCCCTTTGCTTTCCCAGAAGAGGAAGGAATCATCATCCCCTGGTCCCAACTTAATGTTACATAGATAACCAGAAATTAGCATTTAGCTAGTGACACTCAAATATATTGCTTCTCTGCCTTTTCTCCCTTCCTTCTGGAGACTTGTGGAGAACTGCTGCCTAGAAGAGCCTTCAGCAGGTGTGGTATTTAGATGCCTAAACCTCCCTGACACTCTGGGAAGACAGTTACGGGGTCGCTAAGTAGTCCAAATGGTCTCAAAGACTTGTGCCAATCCCTGCCCTGTACTGACACACACTGACCCCACCTAGGTTGACAGGTGGGATCTCTCTGCACTTCAGTAACAGTTAGATTGGAAATCCCTGGACTTATTTTAGCAAGAGTGCACACTGCTTCATCCTCCTCTTCCAGCTTTCCCAGGTTCCCACTGTGGCTCCAGTTTCCCCCTACTCCGCCTGTCCTGGCGCCCCCACCCCCTCCCCAGGCCCCCAAGGCAAAGAGAAAACCCTGTGTCTGGAGACCCCTATTCCATCCTGTGGCGATAAGACTGCAAATGCTCTCTGCTGGTCCCACATTGCTTTGAATGGATAAGATTCTGCTCTCCGTTCCACATTATCATCACCTCTACTCAGCACTCCCAGAGCTTTGAGAGTCTAACATGCCAGACCACGGTGAGGTCCGTTCTTTGAGAAAAACCTGTGGAACTCGATCATTTTTATCCTTTGCATTATTTTGATATATTTCCCTGTCAGTGTTCCTTAGTATTTCTTTCTTGAATGGCTCATTGTTAAGTATAAACATTAAATAACAAAAAAAAATAAAAATAATGTAAAGCTGTATGTAGGGTCAGAATCACCCTAGCCACCCATGTTTGACCAAGTGACAGTGGACACTGAACGAGTTTGCTCATCTGGACGCCACTCACCACAGGCGCGTGTCTCAGTGATTGTGCATAAGGCGCTCCAGCTGGTCTCTTCGGAAGTTGAAGAAATTCACCACCACTAAACTAGTTTTACAGGATATGTTAAAGACTACTGTAGATGGAAATGTTTCTAAGGCTAAATAGTTTTCACCAGTAAAAATAAAACCACCGTAAGTGGGTTTTAGACCCATTTAATTAGTAGTAGACCATTTAATTTAGATAGTAAATCAACTATTTACCAAGCAAGTATGAAATTAAAACAAAACAAAAGAAGCAAAATCAACTATACACACGATCAGTCAAGAGATATACAAAAAGTGCAGATTATGACATTAATACAAAAAGTGTGGAGGAGGAAGAAGAAACAAAAGTACCTTTAGATTGTATTTGAAATAGAGTAATCAGCAACTCAATATAGATTGTTATATAGTAAGGACACGATCCTTGAACTTTTGTAGCCAAAAAACTAAAGCCTACAATAGGTACACACAGACAAAAAAAAGTTTTTTTTTTGTTTGTTT
>JAQQAC010018689.1:37677112-37708219 GCA_029783875.1 Phataginus tricuspis
GGCAACTTGCACGTTCCCGGCTGGGACCCTGTGCCCTCTGTCCCTCCAATCTCCGCTACACCGCAGATCTCCACTCCCTCCTGGCTCTGAATCCTCTCCTCCCGCTGGAGCGCTGGGGGAGAGGGGCGCTCGGTCCGCTCGCGGCTCCGTACCTTACCCGCCTTGCCGGAACTCCCGCCGGAGTGCTGGGGTGGAGGGGCGCTCCGGGCGCAGACTTCCCCTGGCTCCCGGCTCTGAATCCTCTCCTCCCGCCGGAGCGCTGGGGGAGAGGAGCGCTCGGTCTGCTCGCGGCTCCGTACCTTACCCGCCTTGCCGAGACTCCCGCCGGAGTGCTGGGGTGCAGGGGCGCTCTCGTCTCGCTGGATCGTGTTTCCGTCCCGCCTCGCCGGATGCCGAGTCCTCTGTCCGGGGTGTCTGGCCGCTGGAGCTCTGGGGGGGAGAGCGCTCGGTCCCACCGGATCGCCGCCCGTCCGCCTCACCGGCTGCCAAGTTCTCACAGGTGTAGCTGTACGCTGTGCACTTTCCTGTGTATTCTGGTCTCTCTTTTAGGGATAGTTGTATTTGCTGTATTTTCGTGAATAAATATAATGTTGGGAGGAATTTTTCTGCTAGTCCGTTCAAGACGCCATATTCCCGGAAGCTCTATCTACTTGTTTTTAATCTTTCTTTATCGATTTGAGTGTTATATAAATATCTGGGCTTTGTTTTTGCTGTCTACTCCACCAGAAAGTTTCTATAATGTAATGGATGAAATTATCCTGTTCCTACATAGCAAAATAACAGACGCACTTCTTTTTATCACCTCCATTTTGATTTTTATTATTTTCCCTGATTTGTGTTTTCTCCATTTTCCTCTTCATTACTCTTTAATCTTTTTTCCTTTTTCAGTTTGAAAGTTTTACCATCCTTTGTCATTCCTAATAGTTAACTTCTCTTTCCTAACCTTCATTATCAAATATGTTTCCTGACCACTTCATGGAAACAAGACGCCGACTCGTGGTCCCACCCCAACCCCTCTTGTCGGTACCACTGCTCCAGCTGGAATCTTCAGAATGTCCATCACCCCTCCCATGACATACCCCTTCCTCCACAACATGCTGGCACCCAAGGGCTGCTTTACTTTTGTTCGTTCTCTACCATCCATTTCTAGGTTTTGTTGAGATAATTTGATGCCTTTTATTTCAACCCCAAGTTAGATTGTCCCTTGCAGAAAATACCTTCAGTTTCGATACCTGAATTATACTATATGTTCCAGTACTGTCATTGCCCTTATAAATGTTAGTACATATTGCAAGGCCCATTAGTCATCACTGCTTTCAAATCTTCCTTATTTTCCTCTCTCAAGATCTGCTTTGAATCTTTTCTTATTTGACTAGAGTTTTCTTCTGAAAGATTTTCTTCAGATGAGATACTCCAGTGGTCTGTTCCTTATTAACTTTCATCCCACCTGTCATGTGATATCTTGGCAGTAGAAATGATATTCAAATACTTAACCAGACACTGAGCAATCAACAAGAAAGGAGAACCCCTGGTGTGCCAGGCATTAACTCTTTAGTTGCTGAATCCTGCAGAACAAGTCCCCAGGACAGAGGCAGGAGGCCAGGGGATGAGGGAGAGGCTCAGGGCCTAAGCTGTTTCCTACCTATTGTAGAAGAGTTTCGATACCTTAACAAAAGGTATGGCTAACCCACTGTTTTTCTGTCAGGAAATTACATGTTATTTCACTATCTTTTAATTTCTAGTATAGTAGATGAAAAATCCAATGCCAATCTAATTATTTTCCCTTGTAAAGAATTTTTTACATCTGATGCCTTTAAGAATTTTTTTTAACCAGTGTATCTCTAGCATATGTCTTCTTTAGAGAAATTCTATGTAAAACTTGGTTAACTCTTGAAATTTGCATCCTCGAGTATTTGTGTAGATCAGAGAAATTTTTCTTTTCTGTTTAATTAATAATTTACCTGTTAATTTGCCTGTAATTACTACAGGTTGCAAGCTGACAGCCTTTGGGGGAAAAACCCACCCCACAAAAGTGTTTTGCTTGGCAGGTACAATGATACCGAAAAAACTGAATGTGCACAGTACTCTCCTAGTTCAGTTGTCTCTGGCTTACTATAATCTTTCCCACACGTTATTGTTACACTGTCCTAAAGCACATACAGATCTTCCTTGACTTAACTCCCAAAGCACCCATCAAAAATTGAGAATATCATAAGTCAAAAATGCATTTAATAATCCTAGCCTACCAAACATCATAGCTTAGCTTAGCCTATCCAAAACATGCTTAGAACACTTACTTACCACACAGTTGGGGAAAACTTCTAACAAAAATCCTATTTTATAATAAAGTGTTGGATATCTCCTGTAATCAATTGAATACTGTACTGAAAGTGAAAAACAGAAGGGTTGTCTGGGTACAGAATGGTTGTATGCACATTGGTTGTTGACATTCGAGAATGCATGGCTGACTAGGAACTGTGGCTCACTGCCCCACCCAGCATCGTAAGACAGCATCATATCCCATCTCTCTAGCCTGGGAAAAAATCATAAACTTGGAGTACAGTTTCTGCTGTATGTGCATCACTTTTGCACCACTGTAAAGTGAAAAAATCCTAAGTTGAACCATCGAAACTTGGGGACAGTCTGTATTTGTGTTACTTGGACCCTGTAGATGTGTTCAGGGTTAGGGGAAGGAATCTTGCTCTTTTTACGTACAAAGCACAGATATACGTGCAGTACATATATATATGTAGTATTGAAATTTCATGGTGGGATGATCAGGAAAAAGTGTTTAGAAAGGATCCTATAAGGGGCAATAATGTAAAAAGTTTGGGAAACACTGAGCCACACATTCAGCAAATATTTATGAGATTTTTCTTCATGCAAGCACTGCAGATACAGCATTGCATAAAGCAAAATGTTCCCTGTTTCTGGATGAAAGAGAGAGACCCTGCACGCACTATCTAGGTTTGGATCTTTGATCGGCCGCTCACTGGCTCTGTGACATTAGGCAAGTGGTTTAACTTTTATTTGCCTTGGTTTTTGCTGAATGTAAAATGGTTGTTGGGTATTATAGTACTTTCCACACAGATTTGAATGAAGATTAAATATGCTGATGTAATCAGTGTCTGGCATGCAACTAATGACTGATGAAGATTAGCCACTGAGTAATAAATGAATATATAATTTCAAATCATTGCAACTGTGCCCACTTAACAGTTTTTTGCCTCTCAGGTCTGTTTTAATACTTCCTGGCCTGCTCTGTGAAAATGGATCTGGGCCCTTTAAATTTCTTCCCTTTCCCAAGTATGAGCACCCTTTTTCCTTAGGAGAAACTAGAGGCATTGCAGGAGGGGAACTTACTTCCTGCTTCTGATGCAATCTTCCAACAGGATCATACACTGGGAGCAGCCTTTGCAACATCTGCTCCTGCAGCTTAAGGGCAGCTTCTCCAGCACCAGTTCCTGATGGGGACCCCCAGCACCCAGCAGGCAACAGTTTCCTCCTTCAACCCCCACAGGGAATTTTTAGGCAGAAACTCTCATTGAGATGCCCCCTCTCTAGCCCACTACAAGGCAGCTCTTCAGCGAGTCCCACCAGCATGCTGCCACCACAACTTCTCTGCACCCAGTCAGCTGGGGCCCTGCCCTCCAGCAGTGTCTGGATCTGACCTGTGCAGTGTGGGGGCTTCAACAGCCATAGAGCAGCCTTGCTTTTCTTATGTTCTTTAGTGTTCTCTTTACTCCCCACAAGCCAATCCCACATTATAGTTAATGATTCCTTATAGTAAACTGTTCAAATAACTGTGTGGCTTCTTGTACTGATTGGACCCAGACTAGCACAGGGGTCCTGAAAAAGTCTGAGAACCAACACTTCAGAACACTAATTCCACAGAATGTTCATAGCTGTTACTATGTGGCCACATACATTTGGGACACTCTGAATTAAACAAAATGAAATAGGATCATTTACTGCAGGACATCTCAGAGCTAAAATGATACATTAAATCTCCAAGAGGGGGCTGTGATGTGCAGCACTTCCCAATATTATTTGATCGTGTTAGTGGTGATGATGGTGGTGATGGTGGTGATGTGGGTGGGGGTGTGTATGCATGTGTGTTAATACAGCATTTTATGGGACTGGTATCCTAAAGATCGCTCTACAGAAAATGCTGAGTTAGTAATTCTATTAATTTTAGAATCAGTTATTCTTCTGTTTCTTGGAAGCATCTCACCTTTCTTTAATTCCTTTTTCCATCCTTTTATATACTACATCATTATCTATAATATGGCTCCATGGTCAGATTTTCATCTTTGTTTCTGCTGTGGCCCAAGGAACTTTTCTTCCCCCAATTCTGGGGCACATTTCCAGATGTTCATCACAAGAATCATCTATGGCAGCTTCTGTGAAATGGTGTGCAATATTTTTGTAGGCCGAGTCCTAGGCAGAGACAAACATTGTAAAACACTTGTTAAGAGGACTGGGAAGCATGGTAATGGAGTCAGACCGGCCCTCGGAGGTGGCCCGCTCCATGGTCTCATATGTAGTTTGCTGTGGTGCCCTCTAGAGTAATATGGGCCATTTTAACTTTTGTCCTTCAGAAATGTCAACTTCAAGCAGTTTTTTTTTTTTTCAGCTGTTTAGGAAACTAAAAAGGACTGTGTATGCAAAAAGCTGCCAACTTTACATAGTAGTTGAAGTCAGCTCAGTAAATGCCAATACTGGGTAACTTCCAAGTAATTATATGTTCAAAAACTTGTGACATGTCTCAAAAAGTAGCTGCTGGATATAAAGACTGACTTAGAGTAGGATATTCAGGGCCCTAGGAAACTGTCAAAACTTTCATTTGATCTTTAGATGAGATAGAAAAAGCCCCCATCTAATTTTTACCTCCAACCTGACCTGGTCCCTCTTTGAGTTAAATTCACTTATGAACACGCTTTTTGTTTAGGTCCTGGGTGAGAGGCATGAATGCTACAAGCGTGAACAGAGAGGAGACCCTTGCAAAGCCTGGAAGGGAGGAATGGGACAGAGAGCAGATATAGATACAGTTCTGTAGATAATGTCTTTGTGTTTGTATTTTAAAGTGATGGAGGAGAAAGGAGGGGGTCAAGAAGAGCAAAGGACAGGGAGAGGAGAAAGGAAAACCAAGAGAGAATTGAGCAAAGGAGGAACTTCCCTCCCACCAGAAGTTAGGGAGCAGAAAAGCTCTAGCCCAGAGCTGGGTTAGCCACATTACATGCAAGTTCTCCTCTTTTCCTCCCCAATGTTAAGCACTGCCTTCCACATGGAATGAGCTGAAAGAGACACCACAAAATCAACACACCTGATCTTGGTGCACTCGGAGGCTGAGCATGAATGTGCCCACTTCTGGCAGGTGCTGCCAACCATTGCCTCCATCACTTTGCCTGCAACTTCTTTTTCAGAGTGTAAGCATGGTAACTACTAAGCAAGGAAGGGCCCCAGAGGATGTCTAAGAAAACTGTGATGGATGCTCTTTTTGGGCCCACTTCATGGGCACAAAATTTCATTTTTGTGGTAGGAGATCATAATCAAGAGGTTATATAAATCTTACCTGGGGAGATTTGAAAGACCCAGACATCAAGAACCGCCTCCAGACCTGCAAATAATCAAGGGTGATGCCCCTGATATGTGGGTTTTATAAAACTCCCACAGGGATTTTGATGGAGCCACTGCATCACAAGATTCCAGGTGCTGGACCCTGTAGTAGGACCTCAGAGAGATGCAGGATCTACAGAAGAGCACGAAATAGGTGTCACTCCCAGCTTCTTGAGGGCATCACATTTTCCTTCCACCACCCAAATTTCATTATGAAATACAGCCAAATTGAAAGAATATTACAGTGAATACTCTTAAACCCACTATCTAGATTGTACCATTGGAACTTTAATAAACGTGCTTTATATCTATCCCTCTACTCATACTCTTTCCATCAATTAATCCATTTTATTTTTTATGCATTTGAAAGTAACCTGCAGATATCAGTCCACTTCCCTCCAAATACTTCAGTGGAGAGAGGCTTAAAGATGGCAGTGTGAGAAGTGAGATAGAAACCTCCAAAAAAACACATATAATATGAACATACAGCAAATACAATGAATCCTGAAAGAGCAACCAGAAAGAAGACTGCAACAGACTGCCTACATCCGGGGAAAAGAGAAGACCTCACGGAAAAGGGTAAAGTAGTAAAGCTGTGATCTGGCAGGATCCGAACCCTCCCCCAACCCCAGCTCACCGGCAGAAGGAAGAGAAACAGAGTAGGGAGGGAGTAGAGGCCTAGGACTGCTGAACACCCAGCCCTGGAGATCTGCTCTGGGGGCATGAACTCACATCACATGGTGCTCTGGAGATTAGAGGAGTTGGAAAGCAAAAACAGGCAGAATGCTCAGAGAGACTGAGATTCCAGCCACTTGTGGAGAACAGGTACCCACACACAGCCACTCTGGGACAAAAGAAAAACGGGCATTTTGAAAGACTTCCCAACAGCAAGAGAGCTGATGAAAGGGAAAGGATTACACAAAGCTTGCTGCTCATGAGAAAGGACAGGTGGACAAAATCATGCTGGCACACTCATCCCAGCAGGTTGGAAACTTTTAGGAGCTTCAGGCACTCCATTTTCCTGGCTGGCAATGCGTGCCCATGTGCTCCACTGCAATACACAGCCTGCCGTTCTTTCCTCCTGGCTAGCACCTGTTCACAAACCTGCCCCACCCACCATCACGCCAGGCCAGCCAGAGGGTGGCCCTGCCCATGGCAGCTACAGGGTGTAATGCTGAGCCCCTCCTTGAATGCTCGGCACCCTGGCCCTGGCAGTGGAGGCAGGCACTGCAGCCAGGAAGCAGGAAAGAACTCTTTCCTCCTGGCAAGCACCGGCACCACTGGCCTATGACCCCTGCCATCACTCCAGAGGCTGGAAAGCTCAGAAATAGAGCTTCTGATCACTAAAGGGTACCACCTCCACAAATTTATTATTCCATAATAACCATTAGAAATATGAAATGGCAAAAGAACCTGGTACAAACCAAAATCCCAAAAATACCAGAAAGAGGGCTAAGTGAAATTGAAATCACCAAACTTCCTGATAAAAATTTCAAAATAAAAATCATAAACATGCTCACAGAGCTACAGAAAAATATTCAAGACCTGAGGGAGGAATTGAAGAATGAGATACAAAGTTTGAAAAATACGTCATCCAAAATAAAACATACAATTGAGCAATTTAAAAGCAGATTCGATGAGGTAAAGGAGACGATAAATGAAGTAGAAATTAGAGAAGAGGAATACAAAGAAGCTGAAGCACAGAAAGAAAAAAGGATTTCTAGGAATGAAAGAGTATTAAGAGAGCTGTGTGACCAATCCAAATGGAACAATATTTGCATTATAGGGGTACCAGAAGAAGAAGAAGAGAGAAAAAGGGATAGAAAATCTCCATGATGAAATAATTTCTGAAAACTTCGCCAATCTGGGGAAGGAAAGAGTCTCTCAGGCCATGGAGGTGCACAGATCTTCCAACACAAGGAACACAAGGAAGACAACACCAAGACATATAATAATTAAAACGGCAAAGATCAAGGATAGGACAGAGTATTAAAAACAGAGAAAGAAAAAAGATCACATACAAAGGAAAACCTACCAGGCTATCATCAGACTTCTCAGCAGATACCTTACAGGCCAGAGGGAGTGGCACAATATATTTAATGCAATTAAACAGAAGGGCCTCAAACCAAGAACACTCTACCCAGCAAGATTATCATTTAAGTTTGAAGCAGAGATTAAACAATTTCCAGATAAGCAAAAGTTGAGGGAATTTACCTCACACAAACCATTTCTACAGTGTATTTTGGAGGGACTGCTATAGATGGAAATTCTCCGAAGGCTAAACAGCTGCCACAGAGAAAATAAAACCACAGTAAAGGAAGTAGACCAATTAATTACTAAGCAAATGCAAAATTAAATCAACTACTCACAAAGTCAGTCAAGGGATACACAAAGAGCACAGAATATGACACCTAATATATAAACAGTGGAGGAGGAAGAAAAAGAAGGGAGGGAAAAAAAGAACCTTTAAATTGTGTATGAAATAGCATACTAAGTGAGTTAAGTTAGACTGTTAGATAGTAAAGAAGCTACCCTTGAACCTTTGGTAATCACGAATCTAAAGCCTACAGTGGCAAAAATTGCATATCTATCGATAATCACCCTAAATGTAAATGGAATGAATGCACCAATCAAAAGAAATACAGTTACAGAATGGAAGAAAAAACAAGACCCATCTATACACTGCCTATAAGAGACTCACTTCAAATCCAAAGACATACACAGACTAAAAGTGAAGGGATGGAGAAAGATATTTCATGCAAATAATAGGGAGAAAAAAGCAGGAGCTGCAGTACTTGTATCAGACAAAATAGACTTCAAAACACAGAGAGTAACAAGAGACAAAGAAGGACATTACATAATGATAAAGGGGTCAGTCCAACAAGAGGATATAACCATTATAAATATCTATGCACCCAACACAGGATCACCTACATATGTGAAACAAATACTAACAGAATTAAAGGAGGAAGTAGATGCAATGCATTCATTTTAGGAAACTTCAGCACACCACTCACTCCAAAGGACAGATCAACCAGACAGAAAATAAATAAGGAGACAGAGGCACTGAACAACACATTTGAACAAATGGACATAACAGACATCTACAGAACACTCCACCCAAAAGCAGCAGGATACATATTCTTCTCAAGTGTACATGAAAGATTTTCAAGAATAGATCACATACTAGGCCACAAAAAGAGCCACAGTAAATTCAGAAGGATTGAAATTGTACCAACCAGCTTCTTAGACCATAAAGGTATGAAATTATAAACAAACTATATAAATAAAACAAAAAAATCCCACAAACACATGGAGGCTTCACAACATGTGCCTAAATAATCAATGGACCAATGACCAAATAAAAACAGAGATCAAGCAATATATGGAGACAAATGAAAACAATAACTCAACAGCGCAAAATCTGTGGGATGCAGCGAAGGCTGTGCTAAGTAGGAAGTATTTGGCAATGTAGGCTTACCTCAGAAAGAACAATCCAAATGAACAGTCTGAGCTCACAATTAATGAAACTAGGAAAAGAGGAACAAATGAGACCCAAAGTCAATAGAAAGAGGGACATAATAAATATCAGAGCATAAATAAATAAAATAGAGAAGAATGAAACAACAGAGAGAATCCATGAAACAGGGAGATAGGTCTTCAAGAAAATTAACAAAATATATAAACCCCTAGCCAAACTTATCAAGAAAAAAAGAGAATCTATACACATAAGCAGAATCAGAAATGAGAAAGGAAAAATCACTATGAACATCACAGAAATACAAAGAATTATTAGAGAATACTATGAAAAATTATATGCTAACAAATTGGATAACCTGGAAGAAATGGACAACTTTCTAGAAAAATACGACCTTCCAAGTCTGACCCAGGAAAAAATAGAAAATCTGAACAGACCATAATACAGCACTGAAATTGAATTGGTAATAAAAAAAAACTACCTAAGAACACCCGTGGATGAGATAGCTTTACTGCTGAATTTTATCAAACATTTAGTGAAAACCTAATACCCATCCTCCTTAAAGTTTTCCAAAAAGTAGAAGAAGACGGAATACTTCCAAACTCATTCTATGAGGCCAGCATCACTCTAATACCAAAATCAGGTAAAGACACCATAAAAAAAGAAAATTACAGACCAATATCCCTGATGAACATAGATGCAAAAATTCTCAACAAAATATTAGCAAATCAAATTCAAAAATACATAAAAAATATCATCCATCATGATCAAGTAGGACTTATTCAAGGGATATAAGGATGGTACAATATTCAAAATCCATCAACATCATCCACCACATCCACAAAAAGGAAAAAACCACATGATCATCTCCATAGATGCTGAAAAAGCATTTGACAAAATTCAACATCCATTCATGATAAAAATTCTCAACAAAATGGGTATAGAGGGCAAGTACCTCAACATAATAAACGCCAAATACAACAAACACACAGCCAACATCATACTTAACAGCAAAGAGCCAAAAGCCTTTCCTTTAAGATTGGGAATAAAACAAGGATGACCACTTTCCACACCTTTATTCAACATAGTACTGGAGGTCCTAGCCACAGCAATCAGACGACACAAAGAAATAAAAGGCATCCAGATTGGCAAGGAAGAACTCAAACTGTCCCTGTTTGCAGATGACATGGTAGTGTATATAAAACACCCTAAGGAATCCACCCCAAAACTACTAGAATAATAACTGAATTCAGCAAAGTTGCAGGATACAAAATTAATACACAGAAATCTGTTGCATTCCTATACTCAAACAATGAACTAGCAGAAAGAGAAACCAGGAAAACAATTCTACATCCAATAGAATAAATTACCTAGGAATAAGCCTAACCAAGGAAGTGAAAGACCTATACCCTGAGAACTATTAGATACTCATGAGAGAAATTAAAGAAGACACCAATAAATGGAAATACATCCCATGTTCATGGATAGGAAGAATTAATATTGTCAAAATCGTCTCCTTCCTAAAGCAATCTATAGATTCAAGGCAATCCCTATCAAAATACCAACAGCATTCCTTAATGAACTAAAACAAATAGTTCTAAAATACATACAGAACCACGAAAGACTCTGAATAGCCAAAGCAATCCTAAGAAGGAAGAATAAAGCTGGGGGGATTATGCTCCCTGACATCAAGATCTACTACAAAGTCACAGTAATCAAGAAAATTTGGTATTATCACAAGAACAGACCCATAGATCAATGGAACAGAATAGAGAGCCCAGATATAAGTATATATGGTCAATTAATATATGATAAAGGAGCCATGGATATACAATGGGGAAAAGAAAGCCTCTTCAACAACTGGTGTTGGCAAAACTGGACAGCTACATGCAAGAGAATGAAACTGGATTATTGTCTAACTCCATATAAAAATTAAACTCGAAATGGATCAAAGACCTGAATGTAAGTCATTAAACCATAAAACTCTTAGAAGAAAACAGGCAAAATTCTCCTGAATATAAACACGAGCAAGTTTTGTCTGAACACATCTCGGGCAAGTAAAACAAAAGCAAAATGAACAAGTGGGACTACATCAAACTAAAAACCTTCTGTACAGCAAAGGACACCATCAGTAGAACAAAAAGGCATCCTACAGTATGGTAGACTATATTCATAAACAAACCTATCTGACAAGGAGTTAACATCCAAAATATATAAAGAACTCGTGTACCTCAACACCCAAAAAGCAAATGACCCAATTATAAAATGGGCAGAGGATATGAACAGACACTTCTCCAAAGAAGAAATTCAGATGACCAACAGGCACATGAAAAGATGCTCCACATCACTAATTATCAGAGAAATGCAAATGAAAACATCACACCAGTTAGGATGGCCAACAACCAAGACAAGGAACAACAAATGTTGGTGAGGATGCAGAGAAAGACTGTCTCTTTGGTATCCTCCTACACTGCTGGTGGGAATGTAAATTAGTTTAGCAATGTGGAAAGCAACATGGAGATTCCTCAAAGAACTAAGAATAGAAATACCATTTGACCCAGGAATTTCACTCCTAGAAATTCACCCAAAGAATATAATTTCTCTGATTCAAAAAGATATATGCACCCCTATGTTTATCGCAGCACTATATACAATAGCCAAGAAATGGAAGCAACCTAAGTGTGCATCAGTAGATGAATGGATAAAGAAGATGTGGTACATATACACAAGGGAATGTTATTCAGCCATAAGAAGAAAACAGATCTTACCATTGCAACAACATGGATGGAGCTAGAGGTATTATGCTCAGTGAAATAAGCCAGGTGGAGAAAGACAAGTACCAAAGTTTTTCCCTCATTTGTGGAGTATAACAAGGAAGCAAAACTGAAGCATCAAAACTGCAGCAGACTCACAGGCTCCAAGAAGGGACTAGTGGTCACCAAAGGGGAGGGGTGGGGAGGACGCGTGCAAATGTAGGTTGAAGGGGATTAGGGGGAATTTTGATTTGGCACACATGGTGTGGGAGGGGTCACGGGGAAGACAGTGTAACACCGAGAAGACAGGTAGTGACTTTGGCATGTTACTACACTGATGAACAATGACTGTGGTGAGCTGTGTGTGGGGGGAACTCAACAATATGGGTGAATGTAGTAACCACAGTCTTGCTCATGTGAAACCTTTAGAAGATTGTATATCAACAATAACTTAATTTTTAAAATGTTAATACTCTAAAAATTTTAAATAAAAATAAGTACTTCAGCATGCAGATCATTTGGTAGAGTTCAATATTTGTTTCTTATTCCATTTGAGATACAGTTTATATTAAGTGAAATGAGCAAGTCTTAGGTATGCATTAGGTGCATACCTTGGGTTCAACCCGATGTATATACACCTGTGCAGTCTGAACCACTGCTGAGGTATGAAACATGACTCCAGAAATTCTTGCCTGCATACCCCTTCCCCATCCGTCCTCTCTCCTACTACTCAGAGGCAACTACCCTTGATTTTTCCACCATCCATTACTGTGGCCTGTTCTAGATCTTTATGTTATGGAGTCATATAGCATCCCCTCTTTGGTTTAAGGCTTCTTTCACTCAGCATAACATCTTTAGATTTACTTTTGTTGTTGGGTGTGTCAGTAGTTCATTGCTTCGTGTTACTGAGTTTATTCTGTTTTATGAATATACCAGTTTCTTTTCTCATTTCCCTAGTGCTGTAATGACATGCATTCTTGTGTAGGTAATTATTAGTGTCACACTGCATTTGTGAGAGGTATTGCTATTTTATGCTCGGATCTACATTGTAAATATACCACACAGTTACCTTCTGCTAGGATTTTCAGTCTTAGAATATTGATGGGTAGTGTACATGGAACACAAGGTCTAGAGACAAATAAAAGGATGGAGGAGATAGAATACCTTCAATAGTTCTTTGAGTTTGTTTTTAAAGAAAATTTCTCTCCCTGTGCATCTTTTTCCAATGATTCCATTATTGGTATAGCCACATTTTATTAAAAATAACTTCTTATATATTTGCCTGTACAATGAACTGGAAGTTCCCTGATGATAGACTGTCTCTTTGGTATCCTCCACACACAGCACAGAACCTGATACCTTATAGTCACTTAGTCAACGTTTCATGAATGAATGAATGAATCAGTGAGTGAATGAGTGAAAAAAGGCATTCATTGGATGACTTCTTCACCAAGCTTCAGCTCATTTCTTGTCTATATGATTTAGGTAATATTCTCTTATATCTGCTTTTCTATAACTGTGAAATATTTCAAATGTTTAGGTCATATGTGCCTTTATTTCTAATTGGACTAAAAACTGAAGTCATGGATGGAGCTGTGTATTCTGTATCCTTACACAGAGAAGTACTGTGGCATGCTGGAAAATAAAGTTACCATCTAAGTGCTGGTTGAATGAAAGTTTCCATTTGGGATGATAGAATTCTAATCCTGGAGGGTGCCAGGATCATAGAGTCCCACCTCCTGGTTCTTCCAAGATACAGGGAGCAGCCAGACAACCAGGAGTTCTTTTGTATTTTTGTGTATCAGGACCCGGTGCATTGTCTGGAAGTAGTTGACAATAAATATTCAGTAGGAAAAAGGAGGAAGGAGGGAAGGAAAGAAGGTGGGTGGGAAGAAGCAGGGAACTGAAACTTAGGGTCATAAAATAATTTGCCAAAACCTACATCAGAACGAATTCTTTCCTTTCCCAGCCCAGTCCTGTTTCCACTAGATTGTTCATATTTGTGACATGACTAAAGTCCAAATGCCATCTATTTCCCTTTTACTCATGGCAATTTAACTATGAAAGCAGTTGCTTTGCTTTGCTGCAGCTGTTGCATCCACGTACCTGAAATGCCAGTGCTCCAGCTGTCTTAATTGAGAGGCCTAGTTTGCAAGAGAACAAGACAAAATACTTTGCTGCCTTAATTCTAGTGGGAATTAAATTTAGCATCTGACTTACACAAATGTGCTGCTGACAGCTGTGTTTGTGGACTATCCGAAGAAGCAAGAAATTACCATCCATTGAAATAATCATCAAAGCTTATTTATCTTCCTGCTGCAGTTTTCAGTCTTCTGCTTTGGGGACATGTGTGTATTTATTGCTCAGTTGATGGAGGTTAGGGTAAATAAGACTCCAGTAAGTGCACTAGGATTTGTGGAGTATTTAGTGCAGGCTTGTTCCAGAGACTTAATAGGGTAAGTCTGAAAATGGGTATTTGGATGTTTGATCAAAGGACAGGTGTTTATTAATGTTGGGTTTTAAGGAACATTAAGGATCTCAAATGAGGGAATCTTACCACTGGGCCAGAGGAGTAATGACAGCAGCAGTATTTGGGGCTTACCCCACGCACTCTGCTCATCACTGCTAAGGAAGGATGTGGGCACAGCTTACTGGGACTACTCCTTAAGCACCTGGAGCTTTACTAGGGGTACCAAGGGATTGGTTGTAGCATCTTATCCAGTGTTTGGAACATAGTAAATGGTTGGTGAATGAGTGGATGAGCGAGTAGGATCAGGTATGACTGAACAGGTGACTGAGCTTTAAGCTGAGTCCAGTTACTCCCTGTTACCACTGTTCAATAGATCACTATCTGAAGAGTGATTTGCGTGAGTTTATATTGTCATATCTGATTAGGGAGGTTCTCACCAAGTACAGAGAAGGTAGATGCACATCTAAATAAGAGTGCATGGGAAGCTTCAAAGAAGAGGTGGCTAGAGAGCTGGGTCTTCAATGATATACATGTTATGTTGGAGTGAAATGTCTTAAAAACAAGAGGTAAAAGTAGGAATCCCAAGAGAAAAAAATTATATTAACAGAGATGAAAAAGCATAAGGTAAGATGTTTTTATGGAGCAGGGAGCTTGTCTCACAGAGATGGGAAAGGTAGAATAAGTTAGGGCCAGACCATGAGAATTTCAATTTTTATTGTGTAATAATGTCAGACCTTTGGAGATTTTTGAGAAGGGGAGTGTCCTGATTAGACCTGTGGCTTAGATGGAAACCTCCGGCATCAAGGTGAAGAATAGAAAAGTGGAGAGAGGGCGTTCCTTGCCTCACCAGTTAGAGAGGTTCTCGGTGCTTCCACTGTAGAACAATAAGCAAGGACTAGGTCCACCAGGAAAGACCTAAAAAACTAGAAGCAGGGTTCTGACATGGAAATGAGGTTCACAGATAACATGAAGGATGAACTGCAGGATTAGGAATGGACAGGTTGACTGCTGAGAGGCAAGCTTGCTCCTGAAGCTTCCAGCTTGGCTAACAGCAAGGATGGTGACATCATTGAAAAGAAGAGTCTAAAGGAGATACAAGTAAAAATAAAAAATGCTTCTCAGTTTAATGTGTTATTCATATACCCGACACATACCCATTTTCTTGGTATCATTCCAGCTTGATGGAGTAAGAATATTAGAATTAAAAGACATCTTGCAGATTATCTGAGTTAGTGTTTCTCAAAGTAAGTCCTCAGACTGTTATTTCTCAAAATGCTCCATGCATAACTGATTTTATAAGGAAACACATTGGGAAGTATTGTATACTATATCTGACTTTTGGAGCTTAACAATGCACATTAGCATATTAAACACCTTGAAAATTCCTACAGCAAAGAAACTTTTTACATTTTGTTTAACCACACTCCAAACTAACAAAAATTAAGTTTCTCAGACCTTTGTTTTAATATAAAATTTATTAATATTCAGAAGAACATACTTTGAGAAAAGCTAATTTAGTCCAAACTCCTTGTTTTGCATATTAGAAATCCAAGCCCAGTGATAGTAACTATTTCAAAGTCATTCATCTTTGTAGTGGCAGAGTCGGGACTAGAATCTAACTTTTCTCAACTCCTTATCCAGTGCTCTTCCTACTTCTTTAGGTTTCTAATTAATATGAAGGCAAAGCATGTGTCTTTCCTAAACTGGAATCAGCCAGAGGGGTTAAGACTCATTTGTCCTGCACTGCCCTCCCCTCTCAGATCTCCTTGCCTCTCAGACAGGAAGCTTCTTCAAACCCCCAAGAGCTTAACCTCCGTTTCTGCCTTCCCTTCCTACCTTTCTAGTGTTACACAAACAAAAATTCAACTGAGTAATTTAAAAGATCAAATCGGCTTTATTAAATGAATTGGTCACCAGCCCATCTAGCAAATAGAAAGGAGTTTCGTCAAGCGGCAGAAAAGGAAAGGTTTCTAAATGGAAGAGAGGAAGATGAAAGGAGATTATTAGCAATGGAACCATTGTTTTAGGCAACTTGCCCTCATAATGGGAATGGAAGGGGTCTAGTAAGTTTCCTAGTGCTGACCATGAAATTCCATGTTGACTAGTTAAAGGTAACATTTCTGGGGCTACTGAAATACAGCTAGGTTGGGTATTAAGTCTTGGTTTACTGACATGCAGCCCTCAATATAAATGATTCCATTTGGGGCCTGTGGTTTTCTTTTTAACACCAGGAATAGACAAAACTAGTTGCTGAGTGCTTCAAGACCCGTTGAGAGGAGACCTCTCCATTTTAGTCTGACTTAGAGTTCCTCATCCACCCCCTTGTGAATTGATGCCTGTTCCTTTCAAGATGAAGAATAGCCACTCCTCCATGTCCTTGGGCTTGTTGCTCTCTGGGCAGATGCTCTCTCGATGCTGTCTTCCTGCTCCCATGGAGTCTGACCCTGCATCCAAGGACCTGTACTTGAACGGAAGTCACCCGAAGTACATTCCCACACCACCTCCCCCAGCTGAGCTGCCCCTTGGTGTGGAATTGCATTCAAGAAAATTCCACCTTCTTGAGGGCAACTGGTCATATGTCTGTTTCCCACACACTGACCTGCTTTTGTAGATAGCAGCTCAACGGAACCATCCACACATGTAAATGTGTGTGTACGGGGGGAGATTGAATACAGAATATTCCATTTTCCATAAGATCATAACTCAAGCAGGACCCAAAGCAGAGACAAGCACAGGGATAATCTTTAGTGCGACTCCTTTAGTGCACACTCTCACTACACGCTTCCTGCTCGCAGATGTCATCCCACAGCAGGTGAGGGGACCAAATGGAAGACGGTAACACTAACGGTGCCAAGTGAATAGAACTTTGAATGGTGCTTTCACACACAGGACCTCCATGAAGTCCAGCCTTCTTGCGAGCCCGGCTTTTCATTATCCCATTTTTGAGGACAAGCCTGATGCCTGCCTGTCTGTAACCACCCAGCTAATGACTGGAAAAAGGAGTTAAAATCTAGGTTTTACTGGCTAATGAATACTCACTATACTTTCCCTTTAAACTCCGGGATGCATTCCCTTCTGATTCCAAGCACTCACTTTAGGAACTGCTAGGCCTGTCTTTCATTCACTCATTGTTGCACAGCCAGCTATATAGAAGATTGTGAGTTCTCATATGGTCACAATCTGTGAGAGGAGTGGACACAGCCCATGTACTTCTTCATGATGGTTAGGATTTCGGACTTCATTGGCAGGCTTTGGGGAGCCCAGATGAAAGTTTTTTGCATAAGAATGTAAGACTTTAATACTTATCTGGCAGGGGAGATACCATGATCACGAAGGTAGTTTTCCCAGGGTGAGGCTTATCCATTGCACTCTGGATGTGCTGACCCCTGCAATTTCCCCAAATGTGGGAAACTCGACTGCATAATTTGTGGTAGTGGAGGACTGCATTCGCGCTTTGCCCTAAAAAAAAAAAAAAGAATGTGAGACTTTACATTTTTAAATCTGGACTGTAGGAAACAACATGAGGCAGAGAAGAGACCCGTCCTGCACATTGCATCATTGTAACATTGGCCAAGTAGCCAGCTTAATAGTTCTCTAAATATGGTAGTAGTGACTTCCTAAATGCATGTTGGATACCAGCTGTGCCAGTCAAGATTCTCCTGAGAAAAAGAGTCAAAGAGATCAATGTCAAGGGATTTGCTTGGGCAGTTGTGGGGTCTGGCAAGTCCCAAATCCATAGGGGAGGCTAGAGGACTGGAAGGTCAGGCAGGATTTGATGCTACAGTCTTGAGCCAGAATTCCTTCCTCTCTGAGAAGCCTCTGTTTTTTCCTTTCAACTGATTGGATGAGGCCCATCCACATTATTGACAGTCATCTCCTTTACTTACTGTCAACTCTTTGTGGATGTTAACCACTCCTACAAAGTACCTTCACAGCAACACCCAGATTACTTTTGATTAAATAAGTGGCTACCACAGCCTAGCCAAGTGGTTGCATAAAACTAACCATTGCATTAAGCAGTGAGGAAAAATTATATTTCAATTAATGGCCTGAAATCAGCATTTAATAAAGTTTCTGTGTAACCACCTTTCTTATAATTTGAAGGTAAAGGAGGTTCTGTCACCAACGCCTTCCTGGGAACCAGTTTGCCCCATCAGTGACACTACTTTTCAACAACACAATCAAAGGCCATCATGAAATATTTGTCTTAGGATGAATTTTCCTGAATAGAATTTCATTATCTACCACTCTGCCCTGATTTATACAGCTGGTCAGCCTGAGGTAGGCTTAAAGCTGACAAAGTCAATGTGCCAGGGAAATAATATTCAGTTCCTTTCGAGTGGGTTGTTGGGGACTCTTAATGTTCTTTTCCTCAGCATAAATACTGCCCACCCCAAGTAATTTCAGGTTGCTAGAACCATGCCACCCCCCCTTGTCCCCAAAATAAATGAGACCTTACAAGGAAGAGTTTCCCTAAAAAGCTTCCACCATTTTCCCCCTTTTTTGTCCAAAAAGATTACTACTGTGTTTTCCAGCTCTTGGCAAACACGCATAAATCACCTGAGAATACAAATGGTTGAAGGGGCGCTTGGCTTCACAGGGAGAGACCTTCACCTGGTTTATGTTGGAGATGAAGGGTGGATACCTGAGCACCTTTGCCAAAGAGCCGCCCTGATCACTTCAGACTTCCTGAACTTCCACTTCCAAAGGCTAAGGTTTAGGTGGCTCCATCATCAGAGAGAAAAATTACAAAATTGACTTTAATTTACCTACATTACACCCAACGAAGTGTGGTGACAATAACCTGAAACATCAAGAATCAGAAAATCACTGAAATTTAGTTTATTGATTCAAAAGACATTTTGCTATATAATTTTTTTAATTGGAGATATTTCAGCTTGGCAAGAATTTGGGTTTAATTATTGTTAGATGCGGAGGTTAATTAACCTTTTCCCAACATACCACTGGATCTTGGAAGCTGTCAGTCAGAGCTGGGCAATGCTTCTCCTCCAGATATTGTTGAGCATCCATGAATTTACACAAAGCAGAGATGTCTCCTGGGACGAAAATGACTACACCTCCTCCAAGATTCAAAGACAGAAGAATGAGGTAGGATGGTCTTGGATGATACTGACCAAAGCTAGGTGTCATGATAGACAATAAAGGCCCACGAGGACACCCACTGGACAAGAGGGGGAATCCGGACTGGTGACAAGCACTCTACCATTATCTAGATGGATTGTGGAAGTGTTGGTTAGAGAGTATGGCTAATGGTGGAATCCCTTCCTCCTGCACCAACTTGACATTATGATTGGTCTCAGGGGCCTGTTGCAGGAGAACAAAATGTACATTCAAGTCCCCTGCCCAACTCACTGGAGCAACGGGGAATATGGAACAACCTGCAGCCAGGTACCAGGCTAAGACCCAGTTTAGAAAGGCAAGGTCACCATCCTAAGCTATTGGCAGAAATTAGGCACCTGCCGCTGTCCGAGCCCACACTACACAAAGGCTCCTGTTCCTCCTGCAGTCAGCTATCAAGGGATATCGGACTATTGCCACCTTTTCATTCCCACAGTAGTTCATGTTGGGGGTGGGAGTTGGGGGACGTACCACCCGGGAAAATACCCAGGTGGTTAGACTGGACTATGGCATAGGAAGCCTGGAGGTCCCTGTCACCCAAGGCTACTTGGGTGCATTCTGAACATGTGCAAACCAGGGCTGAGGGTGCCAGGATTGTCCAACAGTTCAAGGGTCTCGAGCAGTAAAATCACCAGGCAGACTCTTATCGGGCAAGGCATATGCCTAATCAAAAACACTAAACTACCCAATAGGGAATATTCCCCTGATGGCAGAGCTCTGGATTACACACTATAGATTGTAGAACCTCCTGTAAGAAACATAGGAGCCCTGGTTGCTGGAGAAGGTGATCAGACAGCAAGGTCAAATGCAGACTGCCACCCGTTTGCAGTGGCTGCATCAGACAGATTTTCCGTGGGTGGGACCCATTCACTCTGGAGGCTGTGCAGGGTTTGGCCAGGTCCTAGCACCCAGCACCTGGAGTGTCTGGGCTGCACAAGGCCTGTTGAAAGGGTGTGTAGTGCACACGCGTGTGTAGGCAGCTCAGGTCTGCCAGGGGCAAGGAGCTATGGATACTGGACTACATGCAAGGGCGGCCCAGAAAGCAGACTATAGTGTCCTCTGATGGGAGACACCTGGGAGTTCTGGTTGAGGAAGGAGTCCTGGACCACCACCTGCAAAGCCCAAATGGGAGCTCATTGTTGCCAAATTGTAGCTGAGGCCTCAGGCGGATTTTCAGAGGGTGGGACCTCCATACTGAGGACTATGCGGATGGCTGGGAAATGGCCCTGCTCAACAAGTCAGGAGAGCTCAGGATGCAACAGTTCAGCAAACAAGCTATCAACAGTGTGTGTGTGAGCCATGGGGTTCAGAGTTGCTGGAGATCTGCCACAAGGCAAGTGTATGGAGAGGCCAGGTCACAAGGGCAACCTGTCTTGGAGTACAAGGAGACTGCCTAACTAGAAGTATTGCCCTCCATACATGTCCATATGCCCCTGAGGACAGAGCTAGAGGAATCTGGGCTGTCTTGCCAGGGCAGCCAGTGCTTGGAGGGGGGATTCGGGGCACCTTCCAGTAAAGGGCACCCAGGAGCTGGAGTGATGGGACTCAGGGGACTGCATCAGGCAGCCTTTGCAAAGGGGTCTGATGGTTGCCAGTTGAAAGCGACCACCTCAGAGAGGATTTGGGGAGTGGGCACTCTACACACTGGAAGCTATGCAGGTCTGGGGGACAGGCCTGAGCCCCAAAGGCCCAGAGGGCCCAGCACCCAAAGTGCAGACCATGTGCACCCAGGCAGCGCAGCTCAGGGGGGCAGGCAGAGACCCTCAAGAGGGCAGCCTAGGGAAAGGTCCAGTCAAATGAGCAGCTACCTATTGTTGGGGTTGGGTTAGGTTACAGGTTAGGGCTAAGGTTAGGCTTAGTGTTAGGTGGTAGGCTTACAGTATGGAATAGGGGTAGGGTCAGCCTGGGCCCTGTCAAACCTGTGGTCAAAAACTGAGCTGACTGTGCTTCTGGGCAATCGAGCAGCTACCTGGCAGCATAGACAGCCCCCTGGATGTTTCACTTCCCAACATCCATGTGATTGATACAGTTACCTCCTCCCATCATCTTAGCCACCCCAGGGAGGTAATAACCCTCCAAATATTGAACATGGCTCTGGCCCCAGCAGCCATGCAGCAGCCATCTTTTGCCCTCCTGTTGTAGCAAACCTTTGTCATTCATGCTTGTCACGAATCAAATGCAGGAGAGTGACAGTGTCTCCCAGCAGGAAGTCTCTCACTGAGGCTGTATGGTCTTAGAGAGCCACATGCGACCACGGCCCAGTCCATGTGGCCTCCAGAAAGCCAGCTGACTGTGGATTCATGGGATGGAATAATTCTTGAGCTTCATTAAATAAGACTCTCTTTACCACCCCAGCATTTGGTCTCTGCTCTTTGTAAAGGAGGGAGAAGAGACTGGAAATGAGCAGATTTGTTCTTTGGGGTGGGTGATTAATATGGTCAGGGGGCAGATGTGACTCCCGGGCTCTCACCTCCCAGGGACAAGGATGAGGTCTGTGTGCCTTCCCAGGGCACAGGGGCTATTCTGGGCCAGCCTTTGAGATGCCAGGACCCAATGCTGAGGCAGGAGCCTTGTATTTTCCATCAGCAGCAATGCTGCTTTACCTGCTAGTGGAGAGCTCCTTGCTGCTGTGGGAGGGCAGCAGAGCCCCGGCCCTAAGTGAGGCCCTCCCTCCCTCAGGCTTCAGATCCGCAGCTGTACACTGGGTCCTCAGTGACATGGCACCCGCTGCTTTCCCCGCCCAGCATCTGTTCTCATGCCAAGTCCATCACCTCAGCCTTCCTGGGAACTGTGTCTCACCTGCTCCAGTCCAAGAAGTTCCAGAGGCACCACGTTCCAACCACCCTGGAGATGGGGGTATGATCCAAGTCTAGCCAGCCCCACATCCCATCCTCTGTGTGCTCTGATGGGTTCAGGGGTGAGAATGAACAGGCAAGGCCTAAGGCATTTAAAGCTGTGACTTTTCATGGAACCCAAGGGAAGGAGAAACTCTCTTGGTAGAATGGGCGGTGAGTGGGTGTTGGCCTGGAGCTGCTGGACGCACCAGATGCAGTGAGAGCCTACGCCTGTGAGTGAGGCCAAAGGCATTTAGCATGTTGGAGGGTTTGAAAAAAGCACCACATTGTTCTCCAAAGGGCAGTACATGCAACTCCACCAGCAATGGAGAGTTCCTGTGTCCTTTTCCCTCCATCAATCAGTGGCGGCATGTTTTGGAGTTTAGCAATTCTCACAGGTGTGCAGTGCTGTCTAATTGCTGTTTTAGTCCGTAATTCCCTAATGATGTACTATGTTGAGCATATTTTTGTATGCTTATTTACTATGTATTTTCTTTGGCAAAGTGTGTGTTCAGATCTTTACCCATTTTTTATGGGGTTGTTTTAAATTTTTTTGTATATTCTGAGCACAAATCCTTTACCAATTTTTTTGTGTTTTGCAAATATCTTCTTCCAGTTTGTGGCATGTCTTTTGGTTCTCTGAACAATGTCTTTCACAGAGCAGAAATTTTACAAAGTCCATGTTACTTCTCTTTTGTGGATATGCTTTTGGTGTTGGGTGTTAAAACTCATGACCAAATCCAAGGTCGTGTAGACTTTCTTTTCGGTTTTCTTCTAGAATTCGTGTAGTTTTGAAAATTAAATATGTCTATAGACAATTTTGAGTGAATTTTGGTGTAAGTTGTAAAGTCTGTCTACATTCATTTCATACCATAAGGTTTTCAATGAGTTGTTCATTAACTCTACTTGGGAGAAGACACGGGATGTTTGACTCCAGGTCAATTTGATTTTCCAGTTTCTTCCTTGAGCTGGAAAACGGGCAGGGGGCGCCGCAGCCTCGGACGGGTGGGTCTTTTGAGTCCTGCACCGCCGCCCAGGGCCCGCAGGGGCGGCCAAGCCACAGAGCGGAACCGCTCGGCGCATGCGCCTTCAGTCCCCGGACTTGAGCGCTGACAGGTGCTTTGTTTGCGGGGCTTGGGCTTGGGGACCACGTGGGGCCGTTTTGAGCTGACTGGAGTTCGGTCTCGTCGGGATGCAGGGAGGCAAAGGGAAATGAGAAGAAGTGAGGATATCTGGAGAAGCTTCCTGAGTGCAGACTGCTGAGCGCTCCTCTTGAGGGGACCGGAGAGGAAGGGCTGCGGAGAGGACGGAGCTAGGTCTTCGCTGAGTTCGGTGTGCGGGCGGGGCGGGCGCGCAGTGAGTCTGGACTGCGGGACGAGGCGGGGTCCGGGGTGAGGCCCAAAGTGTCCGTCGGGTCCCCAGGAGCCTGTCTCCACGCCGCGCCCGGAGCCCCTACGGCAGGTGGATTGGCTGCACCTGCGGGACGACCGCCCGGCTCCAGGCTCCAGGGATCCGCGTTAAAGAGGCTCTGAAACGGTAATGGAACTGAGGGAACTTTGTTGCTGGAAAGAGGTCCGCACACCCGAGGGCGCAGCCCTTGCTGTTCGCGGAGCACACGGGGCGCCGCCGACCCTGCCCACTTCCCCGAGGGCAGCCCCCACCCCTGGCCTGGGCTCGGGGCCCGTGCGGCTGAACAGGGTTTGCGGAGCAGGAACGCACCTGGTTTCGCACACTCCTCTGCTTGGGCGCCAACCGCGCTGTCTTGGTTGCAGCAGGTTGATAGTGTAGTTGGAAGTCAGGGCGCCATGCCTTCGGCTCTGTGCTTTCTCAGGACGGCTTTGGGGACTGGGGCCCTGTGCGGTTCTTACAAACTGGGGTGTTTGTTCTGGTTCTACAAAAACTGCCGTTGGAATTTCTGTCGGGGTCGCACGGAGTCTGCACGTTGTTGCCAGTGGAGGGACGCTGGAACTATCGTAACTCTTCGCGTTCTCGCTCTCAGGGCCCGTCTTCCAGTTTTCAGAGCTCAGGTCTCCCACCTCTTTGGACAAGTTTATTCTTAGGTATTTTATTCTCCGTGATGCAGTTGTAAATGGCATTGTTTTCTTAATTTCTCTTTCTGATGGTTGGTTATTAGTGAATAGAAGCGCAACCGACTTTTGTATATTGATTTCATATCCTGCAAGTTTATTGAATTCATTGTTTAGTTCTATCAAGTTTTTGGTGGAGTGATGTGGAAAATTGGACTTAAAATAGATGAATGGATAAAGAAGATGTGGTACATATACACAATGGAATATTATTCAGCCATAAGAAGAAAACAAATCCTACCATTTGCAACAACATGGATGGAGCTAGAGGGTATTATGCTCAGTGAAATAAGCCAAGCCGAAAAAGACAAGTATCAAATGATCTCACTCATATGTGGAGTATAAGAACAAAGAAAAAAAAACTGAAGGAACAAAACAGCAGCAGACTCACAGAACCCAAGAATGGACTAATAGTTACCAAAAGGAAAGGGACTGGGGAAGATGGGTGGGAAAGGAGGGATAAGAGGGTAAAAGGGGCATGACGATTAGCAGAAGTAATGTTGGGGGGGCACGGGGAAGGCTGTACAACACAGAGAAGACAAGTAGTGATTCTATAGCATCTCACTACACCGATGGACAGTGACTGTAATGGGGTTGGTGGGGGGGACCTGATGAAGGGGGTAGTTTAATCACCATAATATTGCACATGTAATTGTAGGTTAATGATACCAAAATAAATTATAAAAAAATAATAATGATCCCACTATTTCTACGCCAGGTTGTCCCCAACAGCCAAGACCTAGTGGCTGCAAGGGAATCCTCCCATGTGCTTCCCCATCACACCTGGACACCTGCAAGGTAAAAAGCCCCCTGCCTAGGGTGAGCTGGGCCGGGGAGGGCTTGACCTCTATGACTGGGTGTGGTGTCTGCTCTGCCTCTCTAGTGCAGAACTGACATGGTTATTTTGCAAAGTAATTTACTTTATAGTAATTTCAAATGTACAGAAAACTTGCAGTGTCAAGAGAAAAACTCTCTCTACACTGAATTCCCCCAGCCATGCCACTTTACCACACTTGCCCATTCACACAAAATGCTCAAGTGTCTACCCCAAACAAGGACACCCTCCCAGGGAGCCACCACCTGATCCCAAATGAGGGAAACATTAGGGTCCCCCCATGATAATCCAGTGCACAGACCTACTGCAGCTATTGCCACCCACTCCAGCTGTGTGCAGACGTCCTTCCATTCTGATCCTGTTTCCCTTTTCTGGAATTGTTCCTGAGACTTCATCTCAATGGGACTCTCCAGACACCTCATATAAGTGGGATCACATAATATTTGTCCCTCTGTGACTGGTGCATTTCACTGAACATAATAACTTTAGGGTCTATCCATGTTGCAGTTGCCAGGATTTCTTTCATTTGCTCCATTGTGTATAGACCACATTTTGTTTACCTGTTTTTGTGTATATGGACACCTGGGTCATCTCCATCTTTTAGCTGTTGTGAACTATGCTGCTGTGCACATGAGTATGCAAATATCTAAGACCCTGTTTTCATGTTGAAATGGAATTGCTGATCATACATCATCCTCCCCAGTCTCTTTCCCTTTGGTAACTGTTAGTCCATTCTTGGGTTCTGTGAGTCTGCTGCTGTTTTGTTCCTTCAATTTTTGCTTTGTTCTTATACTCCACAGATGAATGAAATCATTTGATACTTGTCTTCCTCCACCTGGCTTATTTCTCAGAGCAAAATACCCTCTAGCTCCATCCATATTGTTGCAAATTGTAGAAATTGTTTTCTCCATATGGCTGAATAATATTCCATTGTATATATGTACCACATCTTCTTTATCCATTCATCTACTGATGGACACTTAGGTTGCTTCCATTTCTTGGCTATTGTAAATAGTGCTGCAATAAACATAGGGGTGCATCTGTCTTTTTGGAACTGGGCTGCTGCATTCTTAGGGTAAATTCCTAGGAGTGGGATTCCTGGGTCAAATGGTATTTCTATTTTGAGTTATTTGAGGAACCTCCATACTGCTTTCCACAATGGTTGAACTAATTTGCATTCCCACCAGCAGTGTAGGAGGGCTCCCTTTTCTCCACATCCGAGCCAACATTTGTTGTTGTTTGTGTTTTGGATGTTGGCCATCCTCACTGGTGTGAGGTGATATCTCATTGTGGTTTTAATCTGCATTTCTCTGATGATTAGTGATGTGGAGCATCTTTTCATGTGCCTGTTGGCCATCTGAATTTCTCCTTTGGAGAAGTGTCTATTCATATCCTCTGCCCATTTCTTAATTGGATTATTTGCTTTTTGTTTGTTGAGGTGCGTGAGTTCTTTATATATTTTGGATGTCAACCCCTTATCGGATACGTCATTTATGAATATATTCTCCCATACCGTAGGATGTCTTTTCATTCTACTGATGGTGTCCTTTGCTGTACAGAAGCTTTTCAGCTTGATATAGTCCCACTTGTGCATTTTTGCTTGTTTCCCTTGCCCGGGGAGATATGTTCATAAAGAAGTCGCTCATGTTTATGTCCAAGAGATTTTTGCCTATGTTTTATTCTAAGAGTTTTATGGTTTCATGACTTACATTGAGGTCTTTGATGCATTTTGAGTTTACTTTTGTGTATGGGGCTAGACAATAGTCCAGTTTCATTCTCTTACATGTAACTGTCCAGTTTTTCCAACACCAGCTGCTGAAGAGGCTGTCATCTCCCCATTGTATATCCAAGGCTCCTTTATCAAATATGAATTGACAGTATATGTTTGGGTTAATGTTTGGATTTTATATTCTGTTCCACTGGTCTGTGGGTCTGTTTTTGTGCCAATACCAAATTGTCTTGATTACTGTGGCTTTGTAGTAGAGCTTGAAGTCAGGGAGCATAATTCCCCCTGTTTGATTTCTCCTTCTCAGGATTGCTTTGGCTATTCAGGGTCTTTTGTGGTTCCATATGAAATTTAGAAATATTTGTTCCAGTTCATTGAAGAAAGCTGTTGATATTTTGATAGGGATTGCGTTGAATCTGTAGATTGCTTTAGGTAGTATAGCCATTTTGACAATATTAATTCTACCTTAACAAGAGCATGGAATGAATTTCCACTTGTTAGTGTCCTCTTTAATTTCTCTTAGGAGTGTCTTGTTGTTTTCAGAGTACAGGTCTTTCACTTCCTTCGTTAGGTTTATTCCTAGGTATTTTATTTTTTTTTATGCAATTGTGAATGGAATTGTTTTTCTGATTTCTCTTCTGTTAGTTCATCATTAGTGTATAGGAAAGCACAGATTTCTGTGTTAAATTTGTATCCCACAACTTTGCTGAATTCAAATATTCTAGTAGTTTTGGAGTGGAGTCTTTAGGGTTTTTTATGTACAATATCATGTCGTCTGCCAATAGTGAGAATTTGACTTCTTCTTTACCAACCTGGATGCCTTGTATGTCTTTGTTTTCTCTGATTGCCATGGCTAGGACCTCCAGTACTATGTTGAATAATAGTGGAGAGAGTGGGCATCCCTGTCTTGTTCCCGATCTTAGATGAAAAGCTTTCAGCTTCTCGCTGTTAAGTATGATGTTAGCTGTGGTTTTGTCATATATGGCCTTTATTATGTTGAGGTACTTGCCCTCTATACCCATTTTGTTGAGAGTTTTAATCATGAATGGATGCTGAATTTTGTCAAATGCTTTTTCAGCATCTATGGAGGTGATCATGTGGTTTTCGTTCTTCTTTTTGTTGATGTGGTGGATGATGTTGATGGATGTTTGAATGTTGTACCATCCTTGCATCCCTGGGATGAATCCCACTTGATCATGGTGTATGATCCCCTTGATGTATTTTTGAATTCGGTTTGCTAATATTTTGTTGAGTATTTTTACATCTACATTCATCAGGGATATTAGTCTGTAATTTTCTTTTTTGGTGAGGTCTTTACCCGGTTTTGGTATTAGAGTGATGCTGGCTTCATAGAATGAGTTTGGAAGTATTCCCTCCTCTTCTATCTTTTGGAAAACTTTAAGGAGAATTGGTGTTATTTCATCTCTATATATCTAGTAGAATTCAGAGGCGAATCCATCTGGTTCGGGGGTTTTGTTCTTGGGTAGTTTTTTGATTACCGATTCAATGTCATTGCTGGTTAATTGGCCTGTTTACTTTTTCTGCTTCTTGCTTGGTCAGTCTTGGAAGGTTGTATTTTTCTAAGAAGTTGTCCATTTCTTCTAGGTTTTCCAGCTTGTTAGCATATAGATTCTCATAATATTCTCTTATAATTCTTTGTATTTCTCTGGGGTCCATCATTATTTTTCTTTTCTCGTTTCTGATTCTGTTTATGTGTGTAGATTCTCTTTTTCTCTTAGTAAGTCTGGCTAGGGGTTTATCTATTTTGTTTATTTTTTCAAAGAACCAACTCTTGGTTTCATTGATTTTTTCTATTGTTTCATTCTTTTCAATTTTATTTATTTATTCTTTGATCTTTATTATGTTCCTCCTGCTGACTTTGGGCCTCATTTGTTCTTCTTTTTCCAATTTCAGTAATTGTGTCTTTAGACTATTCATTTGGGAATGTTCTTCCTTTTTTAAATAGGCCTGGACTGCAATATACTTTCCTCTTAGAACTGCCTTTGCTGCATCTCACAGAAATTGGGGCTTTGTGTTGTTCTTGTCATTTGTCTCCATAGATTCTTTGATTTCTGTTTTTATTTGGTCGTTAACCCCTTTATTAATTAGGAGAATGTTGTTAAGTGTCCATGTATTTGTGAGCCTTTTTTATTTCTTTCTAAAATTTATTTCTACTTTTATACCTTTGTGATCTGAGAAGTTGGTTGGTAGGATTTCAATATTTTTTAATTTACTGAGGTTCTTTTTGTGGCCTAGTATGTGGTTTATTCTGGAAAATGTTCCATGTGCACTTGAGAAGAATGTGTATCCTGCTGCTTTTGGGTGCAGAGTTCTGTAGATATCTGTTAGGTCCATCTGTTCTAGTGTGTTGTTCAGTGCCTCTGTGTCTTTACTTATTCTCTGTCTGGTTGATCTATCCTTTGTAGTGAGTGGTGTGTTGAAGTCTCCTAAAATGAATGTGTTGCCTTCTATTTCCTCCTTTCATTCTGTTAGTATTTGTTTCACGTTTGCCGGCGCTCCTGTGTTGGGTGCATATATATTTACATGATTATATCCTCTTGTTGGGCTGACCCCTTTATCATTATGTAATGTCCTTCTTTATCTCTTGCTGCTTTCCTCGTTTTGAAGTCTATTTTGTCTGATACAAGTACTGCAATACCTGCTTTTTTCTCCCTGTTGTTTGCATGAAATATCTTTTTCCATCCCTTCATTTTTAGTCTGTGTATATCTTTGGTTTTGAGGTGAGTCTCTTGTAAGCAGCATATAGTTGGGTCTTGCTTTTTTATCCATTCTATTACTCTGTGTCTTTTGATTGGTGCATTCAGTCCATTTACATTTAGGGTGATTATCAATAGATATGTACTTATTGCCATTGCTGGCTTTAGATTCGTGGTTACCAAAGGTTCAAGGGTTGCTTCTTTACTATCTGACAATCTAACTTAGCTTTCTTGTTAAGTTATTGTAAACACAGTCTGATGTTTCTTTATTTTTCTCCTTTCTTATTCTTCCTCCTCCATTCTTTATATACTAGGTGTTTTATTCTTTGCCTTTTGTTAGTATTTGGATGGTCTGCTTTCTTTGCTATGATTTTATTTTCTCTGGTGACATCTTTTTAGCCTTAGGAGTGCTTCTTTCTAGAGCAGTCTGTTTAAGATATCCTGTGGAGGTGGTTTATGGGAAGCAAACTCTCTCAGCTTTTGTTTGTCTGTAAATTGTTTAATCCCTCCATCATATTTAAATGATAATCATGCTGGATACAATATTCTTGGTTCGAGGCCCTTCTGTTTCATTACGTTAAATATATCATGCCATTCTCTTCTGGCCTGTAAGGTTTCTGTTGAGAAGTCTGATGATAGTCTGATGGGTTTTCCTTTGTAGGTGATCTTTTCTCTCTCTCTAGCTGCCTTTAATACTCTGTCCTTATCTTTGATCTTTGCCATTTTAATTATCATATGTATTGGTGTTGTCTTCCTTGGATCCCTTGTGTTGGGAGATCTGTGGGCTTCTGTGGACTGTGAGACTATTTCCTTCCCCAGCATGGGGAAGTTTTCAGTAATCATTTTTTCAAAGATACTTTCTATCCCTTTTTCTCTCTCTTCTTCTCTGGTTCTCCTACAATGCGAATATTGTTCCGTTTGGATTGGTCACACCTTAATATTCTTTCATTCCTAGAGATCCTTTTATCTTTCTCTGCCTCAGCTTCTCTGTATTCCCATTCTCTGACTTCTATTCCATTAACAGTCTCTTGCATCTCGTCCAGTCTGCTGCTAAACCCATCGATCACTTGTCTCATTTCTGCATTGTCTTTCCTCACTTCCCTCACTTCCTCCCTCAGCTCTTGCATATTTCTCTGTAGATCCAACAGTATGGTTATGACTTTTATTCTGAATTCTTTTTCGGAAGATTGTGCATTTCCATCCCTTCAGACTCCCTCTCTGTTGTCTGGGTCTGGATAAGCTTTGTTTGTACCATATTCCTCTGTCTTTTTATGGCGATAGAAGTGGTCGCTGGTAGGTGCCACGTATGTCAGTGGGGCTCTTTAAGACTTAAAAAAAAGAAAGAAAGAAAGAAGAGAAAGAAAAGAAAGGAAGAAAAGAGAGAAAGAAAAGAGAAAAAAACACACAAAAAAGAAAAAGACCCCCACCGGGAGTAGATTCTGTGAGGAT
>JAQQAC010018689.1:37709174-37777951 GCA_029783875.1 Phataginus tricuspis
ATGAGGAACCTCCATACTGCTTTCCACAATGGTTGAACTAATTTGCATTCCCACCAGCAGTGTAGGAGGGCTCCCTTTTCTCCACATCCGAGCCAACATTTGTTGTTGTTTGTGTTTTGGATGTTGGCCATCCTCACTGGTGTGAGGTGATATCTCATTGTGGTTTTAATCTGCATTTCTCTGATGATTAGTGATGTGGAGCATCTTTTCATGTGCCTGTTGGCCATCTGAATTTCTCCTTTGGAGAAGTGTCTATTCATATCCTCTGCCCATTTCTTAATTGGATTATTTGCTTTTTGTTTGTTGAGGTGCGTGAGTTCTTTATATATTTTGGATGTCAACCCCTTATCGGATACGTCATTTATGAATATATTCTCCCATACCGTAGGATGTCTTTTCATTCTACTGATGGTGTCCTTTGCTGTACAGAAGCTTTTCAGCTTGATATAGTCCCACTTGTGCATTTTTGCTTGTTTCCCTTGCCCGGGGAGATATGTTCATAAAGAAGTCGCTCATGTTTATGTCCAAGAGATTTTTGCCTATGTTTTATTCTAAGAGTTTTATGGTTTCATGACTTACATTGAGGTCTTTGATGCATTTTGAGTTTACTTTTGTGTATGGGGCTAGACAATAGTCCAGTTTCATTCTCTTACATGTAACTGTCCAGTTTTTCCAACACCAGCTGCTGAAGAGGCTGTCATCTCCCCATTGTATATCCAAGGCTCCTTTATCAAATATGAATTGACAGTATATGTTTGGGTTAATGTTTGGATTTTATATTCTGTTCCACTGGTCTGTGGGTCTGTTTTTGTGCCAATACCAAATTGTCTTGATTACTGTGGCTTTGTAGTAGAGCTTGAAGTCAGGGAGCATAATTCCCCCTGTTTGATTTCTCCTTCTCAGGATTGCTTTGGCTATTCAGGGTCTTTTGTGGTTCCATATGAAATTTAGAAATATTTGTTCCAGTTCATTGAAGAAAGCTGTTGATATTTTGATAGGGATTGCGTTGAATCTGTAGATTGCTTTAGGTAGTATAGCCATTTTGACAATATTAATTCTACCTTAACAAGAGCATGGAATGAATTTCCACTTGTTAGTGTCCTCTTTAATTTCTCTTAGGAGTGTCTTGTTGTTTTCAGAGTACAGGTCTTTCACTTCCTTCGTTAGGTTTATTCCTAGGTATTTTATTTTTTTTTATGCAATTGTGAATGGAATTGTTTTTCTGATTTCTCTTCTGTTAGTTCATCATTAGTGTATAGGAAAGCACAGATTTCTGTGTTAAATTTGTATCCCACAACTTTGCTGAATTCAAATATTAGTTCTAGTAGTTTTGGAGTGGAGTCTTTAGGGTTTTTTATGTACAATATCATGTCGTCTGCCAATAGTGAGAATTTGACTTCTTCTTTACCAACCTGGATGCCTTGTATGTCTTTGTTTTCTCTGATTGCCATGGCTAGGACCTCCAGTACTATGTTGAATAATAGTGGAGAGAGTGGGCATCAATGTCTTGTTCCCGATCTTAGATGAAAAGCTTTCAGCTTCTCGCTGTTAAGTATGATGTTAGCTGTGGTTTTGTCATATATGGCCTTTATTATGTTGAGGTACTTGCCCTCTATACCCATTTTGTTGAGAGTTTTAATCATGAATGGATGCTGAATTTTGTCAAATGCTTTTTCAGCATCTATGGAGGTGATCATGTGGTTTTCGTTCTTCTTTTTGTTGATGTGGTGGATGATGTTGATGGATGTTTGAATGTTGTACCATCCTTGCATCCCTGGGATGAATCCCACTTGATCATGGTGTATGATCCCCTTGATGTATTTTTGAATTCGGTTTGCTAATATTTTGTTGAGTATTTTTACATCTACATTCATCAGGGATATTAGTCTGTAATTTTCTTTTTTGGTGAGGTCTTTACCCGGTTTTGGTATTAGAGTGATGCTGGCTTCATAGAATGAGTTTGGAAGTATTCCCTCCTCTTCTATCTTTTGGAAAACTTTAAGGAGAATTGGTGTTATTTCATCTCTATATATCTAGTAGAATTCAGAGGCGAATCCATCTGGTTCGGGGGTTTTGTTCTTGGGTAGTTTTTTGATTACCGATTCAATGTCATTGCTGGTTAATTGGCCTGTTTACTTTTTCTGCTTCTTGCTTGGTCAGTCTTGGAAGGTTGTATTTTTCTAAGAAGTTGTCCATTTCTTCTAGGTTTTCCAGCTTGTTAGCATATAGATTCTCATAATATTCTCTTATAATTCTTTGTATTTCTCTGGGGTCCATCATTATTTTTCTTTTCTCGTTTCTGATTCTGTTTATGTGTGTAGATTCTCTTTTTCTCTTAATAAGTCTGGCTAGGGGTTTATCTATTTTGTTTATTTTTTCAAAGAACCAACTCTTGGTTTCATTGATTTTTTCTATTGTTTCATTCTTTTCAATTTTATTTATTTATTCTTTGATCTTTATTATGTTCCTCCTGCTGACTTTGGGCCTCATTTGTTCTTCTTTTTCCAATTTCAGTAATTGTGTCTTTAGACTATTCATTTGGGAATGTTCTTCCTTTTTTAAATAGGCCTGGACTGCAATATACTTTCCTCTTAGAACTGCCTTTGCTGCATCTCACAGAAATTGGGGCTTTGTGTTGTTCTTGTCATTTGTCTCCATAGATTCTTTGATTTCTGTTTTTATTTGGTCGTTAACCCCTTTATTAATTAGGAGAATGTTGTTAAGTGTCCATGTATTTGTGAGCCTTTTTTATTTCTTTCTAAAATTTATTTCTACTTTTATACCTTTGTGATCTGAGAAGTTGGTTGGTAGGATTTCAATATTTTTTAATTTACTGAGGTTCTTTTTGTGGCCTAGTATGTGGTTTATTCTGGAAAATGTTCCATGTGCACTTGAGAAGAATGTGTATCCTGCTGCTTTTGGGTGCAGAGTTCTGTAGATATCTGTTAGGTCCATCTGTTCTAGTGTGTTGTTCAGTGCCTCTGTGTCTTTACTTATTCTCTGTCTGGTTGATCTATCCTTTGTAGTGAGTGGTGTGTTGAAGTCTCCTAAAATGAATGTGTTGCCTTCTATTTCCTCCTTTCATTCTGTTAGTATTTGTTTCACGTTTGCCAGCGCTCCTGTGTTGGGTGCATATATATTTACATGATTATATCCTCTTGTTGGGCTGACCCCTTTATCATTATGTAATGTCCTTCTTTATCTCTTGCTGCTTTCCTCGTTTTGAAGTCTATTTTGTCTGATACAAGTACTGCAATACCTGCTTTTTTCTCCCTGTTGTTTGCATGAAATATCTTTTTCCATCCCTTCATTTTTAGTCTGTGTATATCTTTGGTTTTGAGGTGAGTCTCTTGTAAGCAGCATATAGTTGGGTCTTGCTTTTTTATCCATTCTATTACTCTGTGTCTTTTGATTGGTGCATTCAGTCCATTTACATTTAGGGTGATTATCAATAGATATGTACTTATTGCCATTGCTGGCTTTAGATTCGTGGTTACCAAAGGTTCAAGGGTTGCTTCTTTACTATCTGACAATCTAACTTAGCTTTCTTGTTAAGTTATTGTAAACACAGTCTGATGTTTCTTTATTTTTCTCCTTTCTTATTCTTCCTCCTCCATTCTTTATATACTAGGTGTTTTATTCTTTGCCTTTTGTTAGTATTTGGATGGTCTGCTTTCTTTGCTATGATTTTATTTTCTCTGGTGACATCTTTTTAGCCTTAGGAGTGCTTCTTTCTAGAGCAGTCTGTTTAAGATATCCTGTGGAGGTGGTTTATGGGAAGCAAACTCTCTCAGCTTTTGTTTGTCTGTAAATTGTTTAATCCCTCCATCATATTTAAATGATAATCATGCTGGATACAATATTCTTGGTTCGAGGCCCTTCTGTTTCATTACGTTAAATATATCATGCCATTCTCTTCTGGCCTGTAAGGTTTCTGTTGAGAAGTCTGATGATAGTCTGATGGGTTTTCCTTTGTAGGTGATCTTTTCTCTCTCTCTAGCTGCCTTTAATACTCTGTCCTTATCTTTGATCTTTGCCATTTTAATTATCATATGTATTGGTGTTGTCTTCCTTGGATCCCTTGTGTTGGGAGATCTGTGGGCTTCTGTGGACTGTGAGACTATTTCCTTCCCCAGCATGGGGAAGTTTTCAGTAATCATTTTTTCAAAGATACTTTCTATCCCTTTTTCTCTCTCTTCTTCTCTGGTTCTCCTACAATGCGAATATTGTTCCGTTTGGATTGGTCACACCTTAATATTCTTTCATTCCTAGAGATCCTTTTATCTTTCTCTGCCTCAGCTTCTCTGTATTCCCATTCTCTGACTTCTATTCCATTAACAGTCTCTTGCATCTCGTCCAGTCTGCTGCTAAACCCATCGATCACTTGTCTCATTTCTGCATTGTCTTTCCTCACTTCCCTCACTTCCTCCCTCAGCTCTTGCATATTTCTCTGTAGATCCAACAGTATGGTTATGACTTTTATTCTGAATTCTTTTTCGGAAGATTGTGCATTTCCATCCCTTCAGACTCCCTCTCTGTTGTCTGGGTCTGGATAAGCTTTGTTTGTACCATATTCCTCTGTCTTTTTATGGCGATAGAAGTGGTCGCTGGTAGGTGCCACGTATGTCAGTGGGGCTCTTTAAGACTTAAAAAAAAGAAAGAAAGAAAGAAGAGAAAGAAAAGAAAGGAAGAAAAGAGAGAAAGAAAAGAGAAAAAAACACACAAAAAAGAAAAAGACCCCCACCGGGAGTAGATTCTGTGAGGATGCTGTAGGTGGCGCTGTGGCTCCACTATTCTGCAGCCACAGCCATACCTCTCCACAGGGCCCTTTGTAGCTCTGGCCAGGGCGGGAAGGAATGGGAGGTTGCTGATCTCTGAGGGAAGTCTCAGTGCGGCTCCTTTTTCCCAGTCGCCAGCCAAGGGGTCCGAAATTCCCCAGGCCTCCCAGCCTGCTGGGCTAAGTGTGCTGGGATGATCCTGCTCGTCCATTGGGCCCCTATCTCTTTAAGACCGCTAAAAAAAAAAAGCACGTGCATTTCTTTTGTCCTGGGGAGCCAGCTGTGAGGACCCAGTGTGTTCCCTGGCTCAGATCCTGCACCCTCTGTCTCTCCAATCTCCGATACACCACGCGATGTGTGTCAGTGCTGCCGGCGCAGATCACCAGGGCTGGTTATTTCAAGGGCCTGTACTTCCACTCCCTCCTGGCTCTGAATCCTCTCCTCCTGCCGGTGCACTGGGGTGGGGGGATGCTTGGATCCCGCCAGGACATGGCTCCGTATCTTACCTGCCTCATGGGGTGCTGGTCCTCTCAGGTGTAGATGCAGCTGGGTGCTGTCCTATATCTTCTGGTCTGTCTCTTTCAGGAATAGTTGTATTTGTTGTATTTTCATAAATATATATGGTTTGGGGAGGAGATTTCTGCCACCCTGCTCACACCACCATCTTCCTGGAACTTCCAGAACTAGTAGTTTTGGAGTGGATTCTTTAGGGTTTTTTATGTACAATATCATGTAATTCTGCAAACAGGGACAGTTTGACTTCTTCCTTACCAATCTGGATGCCTTTTATTTCTTTGTGTTGTCTGATTCCGTGGCTAGTACCTCTAGAATTATGTTGAATAAAAGTGGGGAGAGTGGGCATCCTTGTCTTGTTCCCAATCTTAAAGGAAAAGCTTTCAGCTTCTCGCAGTTAAGTATAATGTTGTCTTTGAGTTTGTCATATATGGCCTTTATTATGTTGAGGTACTTGCCCTCTATACCCATTTTGTGGAGAGTTTTTATCACGAATGGATGTTGAATTTTGTTGAATGCTTTTTCAGTATCTATGAAGATGATCATGTGGTTTTTGTCCTTCTTTTTATTATGTAGTGGATGATGTTGATGGATTTTTTAATGTTGTACCATCCTTGCATCCCTGGGATGAATCACACTTGATCATGATAGATGATCTTTTTTATGTATTTTATAATTCTGTTTGCTAATATTTTGTTGAGTATTTTTGCATCTATGCTTATCAGGGATATTGGTCTGTAATTTTCTTTTTTTTTTGTGGTGTCTTTGCCTGGTTTTGATATTAGAATCATGTTGGCCTCGTAGAATGAGTTTGGAAGATTCCCTCCTCTTCTACTTTTTGAAAAACTTTAATGAGCATGGGTATTAGGTCTTCACTAAATGTTTGATAAAATTCAGCAGTGAAATCATCTGGTCCAGGTGTTTTGTTCTTAGGTAGTTTTTTTATTACAAATTCAATTTCTTTGCTGGTAGTTGGTCTATTCAGATTTTTTGTTTCTTCCTGGGTCAGCCTTGGAAGGTTGTATTTTGTAGAAAGTGGTCCATTTCTTCTAGGTTGTCCAGTGTTACCATACAATTTTTCATAGTATTCTGTCATAATTCTTTGTATTTCTGTGGTGTCCGTAGTGATTTTTCCTTTCTCATTTCTCATTCTGTTTATGTGTGTAGACTCTTTTTCTTGATAAGTCTGGCTAGGGGTTTATCTGTTTCATTTATTTCCTCAAAGAACCAGCTCCTACTTTCATTGACTTTCTATTGTTTTATTCTTCTCAATTTTATTTATTTATGCTTTAATCTTTATTATGTCCCTCCTCCTACTGACTTTTGGCCTCATTTGTTCTTCCTTTACTAGTTTCATTAATTGTGAGTTTAGACTGTTCATTTGGGATTGTTCTTCTTTCCTGAGGTAGGTCTGTATAGCAATATATTTCCCTTTTAGCACGGCCTTCACTGCGTCTCACAGATTTTGTAGTGTTGAATTATTGTTGTCATTTGTCTCCATATATTGCTTGATCTCTGTTTTTATTTGGTCATTGATCCATTGATTATTTGGGAGCATGTTATTAAGCCTCCATGTGTTTGTGGGCTTTTTCATTTTCTTTGTGTAATTTAATTCTAGTTTCATACCTTTGTGATCTGAGAAACTGGTTGGTACAATTTCAATCTTTTTTAATTTACTGAGGTTCTTTTTGTGGCCTAGTATATGATCTATTCTTGTAAATGTTCCATGTGCACTTGAGAAGAACGTGTATCCTGTTGCTTTTGGATGGAGTGTTCCGTAGATGTCCGTTAGGTCCTTCTGTTCTAATATGGTGTTTAGTCCTGTCTCTTTATTTATTTTCTCTGGTTGATCTGTCCTTTGGAGTGAGTGGTGTGTTGAAGTCTCCTAAGATGAATACATTGCATTCTATTTCCCCTTTAATTCTGTTAGTATTTGCTTCACATATATAGGTGATCCTGTGTTGGGTGCATAGATATTTATAATAGTTATATCCTCTTGTTGGACTGACCTTTTTCTCATTATGTAATGTCCTTCTTTGTCTCTTTTGACTTTCCTTATTCTGAAGTCTATTTTGTCTGATACAAGTATGAAAATCCTGCTTTTATCTCACTCTTAGTTGCATGAAATATCTACTCCCATCCCTTTACTTTCAGTCTGTGTATGTCTTTGGATTTAATGTGAGTCTCTTGTAGGCAGCATATAGATGGGTCTTGTTTTTTTATCCATTCAGTGACTCTATGTCTTTTTATTGGTGCATTCAGACCATTTACATTTAGGGTGATTATTGATAGGTATGTACTTATTGCCATTGCAGGCTTTAGATTCGTGGTTACCAAAAGCTCAAGGGTAATTCCCTTACTATTTAACAGTCTAATTTAACTCACTACATATGCTATTACAAACACAGCCTAAAGCTTCTTTTTTTCCCTCCTTTTCTTCCTCCTCCACTCTTTTTATGTTATGAATCATGTTCTGTACTCTTTGTCTATCCCTTGGGTGATATCTTTTTAGCTTTAGGAATACTTCCATGTATAGGAGTCCCTCCAAAATGCACTGTAGAGGTGGTTTGTCGGAGGTAAATTCTCTCAGCTTTTGCTTATCTGAAAATTGTTTAATCCCTCCTTCAAACTTAAATGATAACCTTGTGGGGTAAAGTATTCTTGGTTCAAGGCCCTTCTTCTTCATTGCATCAAATATATCATGCCACTCCCTTCTGGCCTGTAAGGTTTCTGTTGAGAGGTCTGATGATAGCGTGATAGGTTTTCCTTTATATGTGATTTTTTTTCTCTCTCTACCTGCTTTTAAAAGTTTGTCTTTATCCTTTATCTTTGCCATTTTAATTATTCTATTTCTTGATGCTCTCTTCCTTGGTTCCCTTTTATTGGGAGATCTGTCCACCTCTATGTCTTGAGAGACTATCTCCTTCCCCAGATTGGGGAAGTTTTCAGCAATTACTTCCTCAATGACACTTTCTATCCTTTTTTCTCTCTTCTTCTTCTTCTGGTACCCCTATAATGCAGATATTGTTCCATTTGTATTGGTCACACAGTTCTCTCTATATTATTTCATTCGTAGGGATTCTTTTTTCCCTCTGTGCCTCAGCTTCTTTGTATTCCTCTTCTTTAATTTGTATTCCATTTACTCTCTCTTCTACTACATCTACTCTGCTTTTAAATCCCTACATTGTATGTTTAATTTCACATATGGAATTTCTTAATGACTGACTTCAATTTGTTCCTGAGTTCTTGAATATTTTTCTGTACCTCGATAACCATGTTTAAAATTTTTATTTTGAGCTCTATTTCAGGAATATTGGTGAGTTCAGTTTCATTTGGCCTTTTTCTGGGATTTGTGAGATTTTGGTCTGAACCATGTTCTTTTGACATTTCATATTTCTGTGTGGTGCCCACTGGTGGGTGGAAACTCCAGTCTCTGGAGCTTCTCAGCCCCTAAAGTGAGGTTGGGGGTCATAGGGGAGCAGAGGTGGTGCCTGTGGGGAGGAAAGATCTGTTTCCTGATTCCCGTCTGCCCTGACTATCTCCAGTATCACAGCCAGTGGGCCAAGCACACACATGTAAGCCTCTGTGCTCTGCATCTCTAGCTGTTGTAGGTGGGGCCTCCCCCTGAGAGGCCTGACGCCAGCGCAGTGAGTGAGGGTTTGCAAGCAAGGGCCTGCAGGCCAGTAGGCAGGTTTGGCAGGCTGTGTGTCACAGTGGGGGGCCTCGGAGCTGAGTAGGCAGCCAGGGGGATGGAGCACCTGAGACTCCTCAAAGTTCCCAACCAGCTGGACAGAGCACGCCCAGACTACCTTGTCCATCTTTCCCTTCTCCCACACAGCAAGTTCTGTGCAAACCCCACCCCTTCATCAGCCCTCTCACTGCTGGGAAGCCTCTCAGACTCCCTGCCCTTCCTCTGACACAGAGCAGCCGGGTGTGGATCCTGTCCTCCACAAATGGCCGGAATGTCAGTCTCCCAGGCCCTCTGCCTGTCCAAGCTCCCCAACGTCCAGAGCACCACACAATATAGGCTTCCGCTCACAAAGCATACCTCCAGGGCTAGGTGTTCAGCAGTCCCAGGCTTCCACCCCAGCCCTGCTCTGTTTCTCATCCTCCCGCTGGTGAGCTGGGGTGGGGGAAGGCTTGGGTCCCGCCACATTAATGCTTTCATATGTTATCCTGTTTCATGAGGTCTGCTCTGTTCATGAGGTCTGTATGCAGTCTGGTTCAGCCTTCTTTCTTCTGTATTAATTTACTATATTTTTGTATTATTTGTGGTTTGGTAGTTCTCCGTGTCACCTCTCACGCTGCCATCTTGAATCCTGTTTACTGTTTTTTGCCTGATCACCTCCCATAACTGCCTTCCCCTTCCCCTAGCATCTTTTGTTTTTAGCTAAAAATGGAGTTTAAGGTGATAGCTTGGGCCATATTGGGGAGTTACTACGTTTTTCTGGGTATCTCTCATTTATACAGGGGGCATACATGTTATTTAGCTTCTTACTGAAGTAAAATAATATTTTTTAAAGTAGAAGTGAATTAATACTTACAAGAGGCAAGTCTAAGATTGGGGGGCCTGGAAGGTCCAGGCGCTCAAACTCTTCAAGTGTGACCTGGACCCTCCCCAACTCTCTGGCCTGTTAAGTGCCTTTTGGGTGGCCACAGTCACAGTTTCTCTCACTGCATCCAGGACCTCCAGCAGCTCCAGGCCAACACCCACTCACCGCCCATTCTACCAGGAAAGTTTCTCCTTCCCTTGGGTTCCATGAAAAGTCACAGCTTTAAATGCCTTAGGCCTGGCCTGTTCACTCTCACCCCTGAACCCATCAGAGCACACAGAGGATGGGATGTGGGGCTGGCTAGATTTGGATCATACCCCCATCTCCAGGGTGGTTGGAATGTGGGGCCTCTGGAACTTCTTGGACTGGAGCAGGTGAGACACAGTTCCCAGGAAGGCTGAGGTGATGGACTTGGCATGAGAACAGATGCTGGGTGGGGAAGCAGCGGGTGCCATGTCACTGAGGACCCAGTGTACAGCTGTGGATCTGAAGCCTGAGGGAGGGAGGGGCTCACTTAGGGCCGGGGCTCTGCTGCCCTCCCACAGCAGCAAGGAGCTCTCCACTAGCAGGTAAAGCAGCATTGCTGCTGATGGAAAATACAAGGCTCCTGCCTCAGCATTGGGTCCTGGCATCTCAAAGGCTGGCCCAGAATAGCCCCTGTGCCCTGGGAAGGCACACAGACCTCGTCTGTGTCCCTGGGAGTTGAGAGCCCGGGAATCACACCTGCCGCCTGACCATATTAATCACCCACCCCAAAGAACAAATCTTCTCATTTCCAGTCTCTTCTCTTCCTTTACAAAGAGCAGAGACCAAATGCTGGGGTGGTAAGGAAAGTCTTGCTCAGTGGAGCTCAAGAATTATTCCATCCCATGAATCCACGGTCACCCAGCTTCTGGAGACCGCAGGGGCTCTCTGAGACCATACAGCCTCAGTAAGAAGCTGCCTGCTCGGAGACATGGTCACTCTCATGTCTTTGATTCTGAGTATGAATGTCAAAGGTTCATCACAAATGGAAGGCCTAAAAATTACAAGGCCACAGCCTGCTGTATGGTTGCTGTGGCCAGGCAGGTCCACATTCAATGTTTAAAGGATTATTACTTGTCTAGGTAGGCCAAGAGACTGTGAATGAGGAGGCGCCTGTCTCAACCACAGGGATGTTGGGAAGCGAGACATCCCAAGGGCTGTCTGTGCTGCCCAAGTAGCTCTTGGATTGCTCAGCAGCAGGATCAGCTCAGCGAGTGACCACAGAGGCTAATAGGATCCAGGCTGGCCTGAGCTGGAGGACTTTTGATGCCTGCCTGTATGGTCAGAGGCCAAGGGCTGTCTTGTCTGAGACTGTCTGCTGTGCCTTCTCAGATGGGACAAAAGATCCAGCCAGCCCCACCATCCCTCAGGAAAGGAGTACCTGGAGGCTGGCAGCTGGCTGCACCCAGTCCTGTATAAATACACACCTGCACTAAGTGTCCTAATGTGTCAGGTCTGTTCAGGAGCCTGGATCTGCTGAGGCAGAGTGGGGCCAGCACTACCCTCTAAGGTGGGACATGGGAGGAAACACCACATGACCTCCCAAGACTTCCACATGTCTTGACTAAGATTGAGTGAGTTTGAAACTGTCAGTTACCAGAGAAGACATTTCATCCTTTTTCTCTCAGAGCCCAGGATAACTGCAGAGGAGGGAAGGCATAAAAACAATTGTCCAGCTCAACCCCTCCCTTAAGTGTGAGCCTAAGCAGGTCCTGTCCATTATGAAGAGTTCAGAGAGATAGGGAAGGGGAAGAGAGTGAGTCATGCTTAAACCTTACCCTAAACATAACCCTAAATTTCTGACTCTGACCTTGACCCTAACCCTTGGTTAGATTTATTCCTAGGTATTTGATTCTATTCAATGCTTTTGAGTGGGATTGCTTTCTTAATTTCTCTCTCTGATTGTCCATCGTTTGTATATAGCAATGCAACAGGTTTTTACATATTGATTTTGTATTCTTCAATGTTACTGAATGCATTTAGTAATTTGAATGAAGTGTGGGTGGCATCTTGACGGTTTTCTACAGATAGTGTCATGTGCAAACAGGGACACTTTTACTTCTTTTGTGTCAATTTGCCTTTTATTTAATTTTCTTGTCTGATTGCTGTGGCTACAATGTCCAGTACTATTTGAATAAAAGTGGTGAAAGTGGGCATCCTTGTCTTGTTCCTGATATTAGAGGAAAAGCTTTCAGCTTTTCACCATTGAGTGTGATATGACCTGTGGGTTTGCCTTTATTAGGTTGGGACATGTTCCCTCTATGTCCACTATGCTGAAGATTTTTATCACACATGGATGTTGAATTTTGTCAAATGCTTTTTCAGCCATCTATTGAGGTTCAGTTCATCAGCTTGTTTATCATCAATGTTGTGTAGACCAGGCATGGTTTCCAATGAGTTTGTCAATATAGTTCTACAATAGAATTTGGTGAGATTATACCTCTGAAATGTGCATTTTAAAATGGCTAATATGGTAAATTTCATCTTATGTATATTTTACCACAATAAAATTAAGTGGAAAGGAAGCATACAGTACATTTATGTAAAGTTCAAAACCAAAAAAAAGAAACGATTACATATTGTTTGAGGTTGTTATACAGGTATGTAGTAAAATTATAAAATAATATAGGGAAACCAGAAATGCTAAATTCTAGTTAAGGATAACCCTGGGGGTAGAAGGAGGCCATGACTGAAGCATATAGAAGGGACTTCCAATGTGCTAGAAATGTTAAATTAGTTAAGCTGAACATGTTTTATATTATTCTATATACTTTCTGGTATATCTAACATGTTTTTTTTTCTATTAGCAATTCAAAATCTCATATAATCCAGCTTGTGCATTTCCTTAGGATCTTATTATGGACTGATCTTATATTTGTATCCCCCTCAAATTCATCTGCTGAATCCTAACCCCCATTACTCAAAATGTGACAGAATTTGGATATAGGATCATTAAAGAGGTAATAAGTTAAAATGAGGTCATTAGGCTCTATAACATCTTACTATGCTGATAGTGACTGCAATAGAGGGTATGAGGAATTGATAATATGGGTGAATGTTGAAACCACAGTGTTGTTTATATGAGGCCATCATAATATTGTATATCAATGATAGTTTAATAAAAAATATAAATAAATAAGTGAGGTCATTAGAGTGGGTCCTAACCCAATGATTGTGTCCTTATAAAAAGTGGAGATTAGGATACAGGTACCTATAGGAGAAACACCATGTGAAGATACTAGAAGAAGATGGCCACCTACGTGCAAAAGAGAGAAGCTTCAGAGGAAACTAACCCTGCCAGCACCTTAATCTTGGACTTCTAAATTCCAGAAGTGTGAGGAAACAAATTTCTGTTTTCTACTGCAGGCATTTTTCTTCATATATCTATTATCTAGCTTGTCAACTGTAATGATCAAATCTTCATTTTATTTACTCATTTCTTTTTCTGATTTTTCTATTAATGATTGAGAGAAAGATATTAAAAAGTTTTTATTCTGTTATTGCATCTGGCCATTTCAACCTGTAGATATATACACCTTGTAGATAGATATGGATATAGATATATTACAAGGAATATTTGGTCTTTGTCCATGTTCCTGGCAGAGACCTCACAAAACTCTTAGAATTTCCTGATCGATAGGGGTGTCTTTTATTACCTAGAGTTTATGCTAATAAGGTGACTTAGGTAGGGACACTAGATAGCCTCAGAATGGGGCTGGTCATCAGAAAGACCAATTAGTTGGAGGACTAGAAGTTTCATCCCCATCCACTGATTTCTGGGGAGGGAAAGGGATGATGGAGTTTAAGCACTATAAAAACTATTGAATTATGGGAGCTCCTGGTTGGTGAAGACATCAAAGTGCTGGGAGAGTGTTGTGCCAGGAGAGGGCATGGAATGCCATGCCTTCCCAGGCCCATAACTTGCCTTATGAATCTCTCTCATTTGGCTGTTCCTGAGTGGTATCCTTTTTAATAAACTGGTCATAGTAAGCACAGCTCCTACATTTTACTGTAGGCAATATTTGTAAGGAAAAACTCAAAATAATGATATCCATTCCTGGATATTACAGTCCCTACATTTTTTTTCAGCTCCCATTTATTTTTGAATTTTTCTATACTAAATATTTTTTATGAATGTTAATTTAAATAAGAAAACTGTCTTCTCACTGCATTGCATAAACCATGTATGAACAAATTATTCAGAGCAGGTTTCTGATTTGTCATTAGAATTTTATTTGCTTCCCCTTGGACTGAGTTGATTGCTATTATTTGCTTCTTTTTCTCTCCAAGGACATTGTCCCTTGGTGACTGGCTTAATTCACTTTATGACAAAGTATATTTTAAATTCATCAGAGACTTTGCAATCAGGGCCCCCATGGGCTGCTTTATTCAGTTGTTTTCTGCACACCTGTTGCAGATGGAGGAAATAAACAGGATCATAAGTGTAAAAACATATTTGTCCAAAGAAAATCAGAGCACCTATTTTTTCAGAGCAAGAAAGGCTTAAGTCCTCTTTGCTCTTTGAAATATTTCCTAATTTTAAATTAGGATGGTACTTCTTATAAATTCCAAACCCATGTCTATATCTATGGTGAGTATAGGTTTATGGGGACAAGGGACTAGGAATGCATTTAAATAATTTGACTAGTATATTTTTGATCAAATGCAAGGCTCACTAAGGTCTTTGAGGTACAGCTTCCCGGTGAAACAATGAAGGATGTCAAAAGTACTGGGATTTTTTCAAGCCAGGCACATATCTGTAGGTAATTTATAGAGAAGCTATTTGTGATTTTGTTTCACTCTAGTTTTAAAAAAATGAATTGCTAGTGTCACCATTTATCTGTTTTTGATATTTTATTAAGAGGGCAAATCATTTCTGAGATTATTTATACAACACACAAACCTTGACCTGATTGAAAATGTGGGTAGGACTCATTTATGCTTCATTAAATTGGTGCAGTCCCATGTACAGTGATTTGATTAGCACACGGAAAAAGCTTTCTAATGTACCTCTATGTCTACCCTTTTTGTCTCTGACTCTGACTTATCGAGTATCTATCTATATATTTATATCCCATATATCTCAATTACCATTTGCAAACATTCTATTTCTTTTTTATCCTCATTCTTGCAGCATCAGTATGAGCTATTTGCCAACTATTTGTCTCGTATTCCCAGGTTAATGTCCCTTTTTCTATCATGACATCAGTAACCCAGCCATGTACCATGGCAAATACTTGGTGGGAGCTGATACTACTCACATCCCAAAGATAAAAAAGTGCTTCCTTTCCTCAGTCTCAGGGAACATCCTCTTCAAAGATACTTGTGGGTTATATTTTATAAGTATGAAATCCATTTAGAAAAATAAATTTCTCTTAACAAGAGATTTTTTTATTCCCTAATGTGAAATAACTTGAAAACTTAAAGTACTACAGTCCAAAAGAAATATAGTGTGAGCCACAATTGTCATTTTAAATTTTCTAACAGCACCATCATCAAGGTAAAAAGAAACAGGTGATCTTCATATTAAGAATACATTTTATTGACTTCTGGGAAGATGGCGGCATGAGCAGGCCAGCAGAAATCTCCTCCCAAAACCATATATATTTATGAAAATACAACAAATACAACTATTCCTAAAAGACAGACCAGAAGATACTGTACAACAGCCAGGCCAGAGCTACACCTGTGGGGACTCAACACCTCAGGAAGTGGGTAGGATATGGGGATGCGACCCAAGCACTCCCCACCCCAGCGAACCAGTGGGAGGAAAGGATTCAGAGCCAGGAGGGAGTGCAGGCACAGGCCTGCCAAATAACCAGCCCTGGTGATCTGCGCAGGGAGCGCTGACACACATCATGCGGTGTATTGGAGATTGGAGAGACAGAGGGGCAGGATCTGAAAGGGACGGCACAGCTGGGTCCTCTCAGCCGGCTCCCTGGGACAAAAGAAAACCATGCGCTTTTTTAAAAGTCTTAGACAACGGCCCAACACCAGAACAAAATTGTCCCGGTGCACTCAGCCCAGCAGGCTGGGAGTCCTGAGGAATTGAGGACCCCTTGGCTACCAGCCGGGCAAAGGAGCCATGCCGAGGCTTTCCACAGATATCACCAGCCTCCCATTCATTTCCCTCCCCCCCACGGCCAGCGCCACAAAGGGTCCAGCGGAACGGAACAGTGTAACAGCCATGCCACCTACAGCATCCTCACAGAATCTACTCCCGGCGGGTGTTTTTATTCTTTTTTTTTCTTTTTAAAACTCTTAAAGAGTCTAGCTGACACACGTGGTGCCTACCAGCGACCACTTCTTTCGCCATGAAAAGACAGAGGAATATGGTACAAACAAAGCTTAGCCAGACAACACGAGAGAGGGAGCCTGATGGGATGGACATGCACAATCTTTCTGAAAAAGAATTCAGAATAAAAGTCATAACCATACTGATGGATCTACAGAAAAATATGCAAGAGCTAAGGGAGGAAGTGAGGGAAGTGAGGAAAGACAATGCAGAAATCAGAAAAGCGACTGATGGGCTTAGCAGCACACTGGATGAGATGCAAGAGACTGTTAATGGAATAGAAATCAGAGAACAGGAATACAGAGAAGCTGAGGCAGAGAGAGATAAAATGATCTCTAGGAATGAAACAATATTGAGAGAACTGTGTGACCAATCCAAATGGAACAATATTCGCATTATAGGAGTACCAGAAGAAGAAAAGAGATAAAAAGAGATATAAAGAGTCTTTGAAGAAATAATTGCTGAAAACTTCCCCAAGCTGGGGAAGGAAATAGTCCCTCAGACCATGGAAACCCACAGATCTCCCAACACAAGGGACCAAAGGAAGACAACACCAAGACACATAAAAACTAAGATGGCAAAGATCAAAGATAAGGACAGAGTATTAAAGGCAGCTAGAGAGAGAAAAAGGATCACCTACAAAGGAAAACCCATCAGACTATCATCAGACTTCTCAACAGAAACCTTACAGGCCAGAAGGAAATGGCGTGATATATTTAACGTAGTGAAACAGAAGGGCCTAAAACCAAGAATATTGTATCCAGAAAATTTAAGGGTGGGGTTAAAAAATTCCCACACAAGTGAAAGCTGAGGGAATTTACCTCCCACAAACCTCATCTACAGGATATCTAAAAGGGACTGCTCTAGATGGCAGCACTCCTAAGGCTAAAAAGATGTCACCAGAGAAAATAAAGTCATAGCAAAGAAAGCAGACCACCAAAATACTGCCTAAAGGCAAAGAATAAAACACCTAATGGAGGAGGAAGAATAGAAGGGAGAGAAATAAAGAATCATCAGACTGTATTAACAATAACTTAACAAGAAAGTCACGTTAGACTGTTAGATAGAAAAGAAGCTACTCTTGAACTTTGGTAACCACAAATCTAAAGCCAGCAATGACAATAAGTACATAACTATCGATAATCACCCTAAATGTAAATGGACTGAAAGCACCAATCAAAAGACACAGAGTAATAGAATGGATAAAAAGGCAAGACCCATCTATATGCTACATACAAGAGACTCACCTAAAAACCAAAGATATACACAGACTAAAAGTGAAGGGATGGAAAAAGATATTTCATGCAAACAACAAGGAGAAAAAAGCAGGTGTTGCAGTACTTGTATCAGACGAAATAGACTTCAAAACGAAGAAAGTAGCAAGAGATAAAGAAGGACATTACATAATGATAAAGGGGTCAGTCCAACAAGAGGATATAACCATTATATATATATATGCACCCAACACAGGAGCGCTGACATATGTGAAACAAATACTAACAGAATTAAAGGAGGAAATAGAAAGCAATGCATTCACTTTAGGAGACTTCAACATACCACTCCCTCCAAAGGACAGATCAACCAGACAGAGAATAAGTAAAGACACAGAGGCGCTAAACAGCACACTAGAACAGATGGACCTAACAGACATCTACAGAACTCTGCATCCAAAAGCAGCAGGATACACATTCTTCTCAACTGCACATGGAACATTTTCCAGAATAAACCACATACTAGGCCACAAAAAGAACCTCAGTAAATTCAAAAATATTGGAATTCTACAAACCAGCATCTCAGATCACAAAGGTATAAAACTAGAAATAAATTTTAGAAAGAAATCAAAAAGGCTCACAAATACATGGACACTTAACAACATTCTCCTAAATAATCAAAAGACCAATGATCAAATTAAAAGAGAGATCAAAGAATATATGGAGACTAATGACAACAACAACACAAAGACACAACTTCTGTGGGATGCAGCAAAGGCAGTTGTAACAGGAAAGTATATTGCAATCAAGGCTTATTTAAAGAAGGAAGAACATTCCCAAATGAATAGTCTAAAGACACAATTACTGAAATTGGAAAAAGAAGAACAAATGAGGCCCAAAGTCACCAGAAGGAGGGACATAGTAAAGATCAGAGAAGAAATAAATAAAATTGAGAAGAATAAAACAATAGAAAAAAATTAATGAAACCAAGAGCTGGTTCTTTGAAAAAATAAACAAAATAGATAAACCCCTAGCCAGACTCATTAAGAGAAAAAGACAATCTACACACATAAACGGAATCAGAAATGAGAAAGGAAAAATAACGACGGACCCCACAGAAATACAAAGAATTATAAGAGAATATTATGAGAATCTATGTACTGACAAGCTGAAAAACCTAGAAGAAATGGACAACTTCTTAGAAAAATACAACCTTCGAAGACTGACAAAGCAAGAAACAGAAAAATTAAACAGACCAATCACCAGCAACAAAATTGAATAGGTAATCAAAAAACTACCCAAGAAAAAAAAACCTGCACCAGACGGATTCACCTCTGAATTCTACCAGACATAGAGAGAAGAAACAACACCCATTCTCCTTAAAGTTTTCCAAAAAAAGAAGAGTAGGGAATACTTCCAAACTCATTCTATGAAGCCAGCATCACTCTAATACCAAAACCGGGCAAAGACCTCACCGAAAAAGAAAATTACAGACCAATATCCCTGATGAACATAGATGCAAACATACTCAACAAAATATTAGCAAACCGAATTCAAAAATACATCAAGAGGATCATACACCATGATCAAGTGGGATTCATCCCAGGGATGTAAGGACGGTACAACGTTCAAACATCCATCAACACCATCCACCACATCAACAAAAAGAAGAACAAAACCACATGATCATCTCCATAGATGCTGAAAAAGCATTTGACAACATACAGCATCCATTCATGATTAAAACTCTCAACAAAATGGGTATAGAGGGCAAGTACCTCAACATCATAAAGGCCATATATGACAAACCCACACCTCACATCATACTTAACAGCGAGAGGCTGAAAGCTTTTCATCTAAGATCGGGAACAAGACAGGGATGCCCACTCTCTCCACTGTTATTCAACATAGTACTGGAGGTCCTAGCCACAGCAATCAGACAAAACAAAGACATACAAGGCATCCAGATTCGTAAAGAAGAAGTCAAATTCTCACTATTTGCAGATGACATGATATTGTACATAAAAAACCCTAAAGACTCCACTCCAAAACTACTAGAACTAATATCTGAGTTCAGCAAAGTTTCAGGATACAAAATTAACACACAGAAATTTGTTGCTTTCCTATACAATAACGATGAACTAACAGAAAGAGAAATCAGAAAAACAATTCCATTCACAATTGCATCAAAAAGAATAAAACACCTAGGAATAAACCTAATGACGGATGTGAAAGACCTGCACTCTGAAAACTACCAGACACAGCTAAGAGAAATTAAAGAGGGCACTAACAAATGGAAATTCATCCCATGCTCTTGGCTAGGAAATATAAATATTGTCAAAATGGCTATACTACCTAAAGCAATCTACAGATTTAACGCAATCCCTATCAAAATACCAACAGCTTTCTTCAATGAACTGGAACAAATAATTCTAAAATTCATATGGAACCAGAAAAGACCCTGAATAGCCAAAGCAATCCTGAGAAGGAGGCATCAAACAGGGGGAATTATGCTCCCTGACTTCAAGCTCTACTACAAAGCCACAGTAATCAAGACAATTTGGTACTGGCACAAAAACAGACCCACAGACCAGTGGAACAGAATAGAAAATCCAAACATTAACCCAAACACCTACAGTCAATTAATATTTGATAAAGGAGCACTGGATATACAATGGGGAGAGGACAGCCTCTTCAGCAGCTGGTGTTGGAAAAACTGGACAGCTACATGTAAGAGAATGAAACTGGACTACTGTCTAACCCCATGCACAAAGGTAAACTCAAGGTGGATCAAAGACCTTAATGTAAGTCATGAAACCATAAAACTCTTAGAATAAAACATAGGCAAAAATCTCTTAGACATAAACATGAGCGACTTCTTCATGAACATATCTCCCCGGGCAAGGGAAACAAAAGCAAACATGAACAAGTGGGACTATATCAAGCTGAAAAGCTTCTGTACAGCAAAGGACACCATCAGTAGAATGAAAAGACATCCTACAGTATGGGAGAATATATTCATAAATGATGTGTCCGATAAGGCGTTGACATCCAAAATATATAAAGAACTCATGCACTTGCACAAACAAAAAGCAAATAATCCAATTAAGAAATGGGCAGAGGCCATGAATAGACACTTCTCCAAAGAAGAAATTCAGATGGCCAACAGGCACATGAAAAGATGCTCCACATCGCTAATCATCAGAGAAATGCAGAATAAAACCACAATGAGATATCACCTCACACCAGTGAGGATGGCCAACATCCAAAACACAAACAACAACAAATGTTGGCGAGGATGTGGAGAAAAGGGAACCCTCCTGCACTGCTGGTGGGAATGAAAATTAGTTCAATCATTGTTTAAAGCAGTATGGAGGTTCCTCAAAAAACTCAAAATAGAAATACCATTTGACCCAGGAATCCCACTCCTAGGAATTTACCCAAAGAATGCAGCAGCCCAGAAAAAGACAGATGCACCTCTATGTTTATCGCAGCACTATTTACAATAGCCAAGAAATGGAAGCAACCTAAGTGTCCATCAGTAGATGAATGAATAAAGAAGATGTGGTATATATACACAATGGAATATTATTCAACCATAAGAAGAAAACAAATCCTACCATTTGCAACAACATGGATGGAGCTAGAGGGTATTATGCTCAGTGAAATAAGCCAAGCCGAAAAAAATAAGTATCAAATGATTTCACTCATATGTCGATCATAAGAGCAAAGAAGAAAACTGAAAGAAAAAAAACAGCAACAGACTCACAGAACCGAAGAATGGACTAATAGTTACCAAAGGGAAAGAGACTGGGGAGGATGGGCGGGAAAGGAGGGACAAGGGGGAAAAGGGAGCATTACTATTAGCCGACGTAATGTTTGGGGGGCACGGGGAGGGCTGTACAACTCAGAGAAGACGAGTACTGATTCTATCGCATCTCACTACGCTTATGGACAGTGACTGTAATGGGGTTGGTGGGGGGGAACCTGATGAACTGGGTAGTTTAATAACGATAATATTGCACATGTAATTGTAGATTAATGACACCAAAATAAATTTTTTTAAAGAATACATTTTATTTAACTCCAGATACACAAAGTATTAGCATTTCAACATACATGCAATATAAAATTTTAAGTGGTATATTTTACATGAACTGTTTTTTCAGTCATGAAATCTGATGTGTATTTCACAGTTACAGCACATCTCAGTTTGAACTAGCCACAAAGTACATGGTCAACAGCCATATGTGACTAGTAAGTAGCTACTATATCATAAGACAGTGGAAGCCTAAAATGCTGAATGAGATAGCAGATAGTTGAATAGATCAATTAAGAATTAGGTTATTACAAGAACAACTATTATGTGGCTATTGCCCAATACCTGAGTTACCATGGACTTGGCATTGGTTTTAATATCAGAGTAAGAGATAAACTGAGTAGATAGAAATTATATTAATTAAGAAAAGGTCAATTATCTGCTTGGCAAATATATTAGTTTTCCCAAGGTCACTCAGCTGCTAGGTAACAGAGGCATGACTTGATCCTGGACAAGTATTCCAAAGTCCATGTACACTTAACCCCAGTGCATTGCTGTGTCAGGTATCACATCTCTTGTGATGAGAAAGAAAAGCAAAGTATATCTTGATGCTGTCTAGCTATTTATAGTTTTGACCCATGTTTTTTCAAGTTATATTAAAATAATCACACGTCAAATCCCTCTCTGATGATACTGAGAGATGCTGGAAATAAGTAATAATAGAGGAACTTAGAGGAAGTCGGGAGAGGGGGCCAATGAAGGATCATTTTCTGGGAGAAACCTAATTTGACCTTTAAATAATGTGTAGTTCACTAGAGGAGATCTGGAGAGTCTAGGCATGGCATAATCACCATCTTCCATATGTTTGCATTTTATCAGCTACTACAACTTGAAGCAAAGAAATTTTAGGATTTAGCTTTTGAGTACTTGGAAAAAGAGACTCTACAACCCAAGAAAATATAGCTCAAAAGCAGTCAATCCCTAAACCAACAGAGAAAATCTCAACCAAAGTATAGACTTAAATTGATTTGAAATAGTGTTGTGAATTGGGAGATCCTGGAATATTTAAAACAATTTCAGTAGCAGTAACTTTCAAGAGAATCTTCCTGCAAGCTTTGCTTCCATGTGGTATGTTTAAGTCCAATTAAGGGAATTATCTCATCAAAAGCCAACTACCAACTTACAGAAGGAAACACACATGAGTGGGTTTGCTGGGTGTTGGGAACCACTGTCTGACTCTGTCATATTTTGACATTGTTCCTCAGATCAATTCGGTGACTTTTATGTGGAGATTGGTAATACATGAAGTCAGTGATGAGAAACCGTTCGGCAGTAACAACGTTCGTAATCCTGAGATTGACAAATGACCCACAGCTAGAAATTTTGGTTTTTATCTTTATGTTTATCACATACATACACATTGAGTGTAATTGGGAATCTGGCTATAATTTCTCTCATCTTGGTGGATTCTCATTTAAAACCAGCTATGTATTTTTTTCTTCAAAATTTCTCTCTCTTAGAAATCTCATTCAAAATACCTTATGTCCCCCACATACCTGTACATCATATCAAGTGGGAACAAAAACATCAGCATCAAGGCCTGCTTCAGCCAAATCTTTTTTGCTGTCCTCTTTGGAGCTACAGAATTTTTTCTCTTGGCCGTGATGTCCTATGACCGCTATGTGGACATCTGCAAGCCCCTGCATTACATGACCATCATGAACAGCAGAGTCTGCAGGAATCTCATCTCATGCTTTTAGGTATCTGGCTTTTTGATCATCTTCCACCCCTTGGCCTGAGCCTCCATCTAGAATTCTGTGACTCTGTTATTGACCATTTTTTCACTGAATGGATAAAAAGCAAGATCCATCTGTATGCTGCCTACAAGAGACTCACTTTAAACCGAAAGACATACACAGACTAAAAGCGAAGGGATGGAAAAAGACATTTCATGCAACTAATAGGGAGAAAAAGCAGGAGTTGCAGTACTTATATCAGACAAAATAGACTTCAAAACAAAGAAAGTCACAGGAGACAAAGAAGGACATTACATAATGATAAAAGGGTCAATCCAACAAGAAGATATAACCATTATAAATATCTGTGCACCCAAAACAGGAGCACCTACGTGAAACAAATACTAACAGAATTAAAAGGGGAAACAGAATGCACTGCATTCACTCTAGGAGACTTCAACACACCAGTCACTCTGAAGGTCAGATCAACCAGACAGAAAATAAGTTAGGAGATAGAGGCATTGAACAACACACTAGAACAGATGGACCTAACAGACATCTACAGAACTCTAAACCCAAAACAAGCAGAATACACATTCTTCTCAAGTGCATATGGAACATTTTCAAGAATAGATCATATACGAGGCCACAAAAAGAGCCTCAATAAATTTTAAAAGATTGAAATTGAACCAACCAGTTTCTCAGACCACAAAGGTATGAAACTAGAAATGAATTATGCCAAGAAAATGAAAAATCCCACAAACACATGCTCCTAAATAATCAATGGATCAATGACCAAATAAAAACAGAGACCAAGCAATACATGGAGACAAATGACAGCAATAATTTAACAACACAAAAATCTGTGGCATGCAGCGAAGGCTGTGCTAAGAGGGAAATATATTGTAATACAGACCTACCTCAGGAAAGAACAACACCAAATGAACAGTCTAAACTCACAATTAATGAAACTAGAAAAGGAAGAACAAATGAGGCCCAAATCAGTAGAAGGAGGGGCATAATAAAGATTAAAGCTGAAATAAATAAAATTGAGAAGAATAAAACAATAGAAATGAGAAAATAAACAAAATAGATAAACCCCTAGCCAGACTTATCAAGAAAAAAAGAGAGTCTACACACATGAAAAGAATCAGAAATGAGAAATGAAAAATCACTATGGACACCACAGAAATACAAATAATGAGAGAAAACTATGAAAAATTATATGCTAACAAACTGGATAACCTACAAGAAATGGACAACTTTCTAGAAAAATACAACCTTCCAAGGCTTACTCAGAAAGAAACAGAAAATCCCAACAGACCAATTACCAGGAACAAAATTGAACAGGTAATCAAAAACCTACCTAAAAACAAAACACCTGGACCAGATGGCTTCACCGCTGAATTTTTTTAATAATTTATTTTGGTATCTAATCTACAATTACATGTGCAATATTATGGTTATTAAACGACCCCCTTCATCAGGTCCCCCCCACAACAACCCCATTACAGTCACTGTCCATCAGCGTAGTGAGATGCTATAGAATCACTACTTCTCTTCTCTGAGTTGTACAGCCCTCTCCGTGCCCCACCAAAATTACATCCGCTAATCGTAATGGCCCTTTTTGCCCCTTGTCCCTCCCTTCCTACCCATCCTCACCAGTCCCTTTCCCTTTGGTAATTATTAGTCCGTTCTTGGGTTCTGTGAGTCTGCTGCTGTTTTGTTCCTTCAGTTTTTTTCTTTGTTCTTATACTCCACATATGAGTGAGATCATTTGAAACTTGTCTTTTTCAGCTTGGCTTATTTCACTGAGCATAATACGCTCTAGCTCCATCCATGTTGTTGCAAATGGTAGGATTTGTTTTCTTCATATGGCTGAATAATATTCCACTGTGTATATGTACCACATCTCCTTTATCCATTCATCTACTGATGGACACTTACGTTACTTCCATTTCTTGGCTATTGGAAATAGTGCTGCGATAAACATAGGGGTGCATCTTTCTTTTTCAAATTGGGCTGCTGCATTCTTAGGGTAAATACCTAGGAGTGGGATTCCTGGGTCAAATGGTATTTCTATTTTGAGTTTTTTGAGGAACCTCCATACTGCTTTCCACAATGGTTGAACTAATTTGCATTCCCACCAGCAGTGTAGGAGGGTTCCCTTTTCTCCACATCCTCGCCAACATTTGTTGTTGTTTGTCTTTTGGATGGTGGCCATCCTAACTGGTATGAGGTGATATCTCATTGTGGTTTTCATTTGCATTTCTCTGATGACCAGCGATGTGGAGTATCTTTTCATGTGCCTGTTGGCCATCTGAATTTCTTCTTTGGAGAAGTGTCTATTCATGTCCTCTGCCCATTTCTTAATTGGATTATTTTCTTTTTGTTTGTGCAAGTGCATGAGTTCTTTATATATTTTGGATGTCAACCCCTTATTGGATACGTCATTTATGAATATATTTTCCCATACTGTAGGATGTCTTTTTGTTCTACTGATGGTGTCCTTTGCTGTACAGAAGCTTTTCAACTTGATATAGTCCCACTTGTTCATTTTAGATTTTGTTTCCCTTGCCCGGGGAGATATGTTCATGAAGAAGTCACTCATGTTTATGTCCAAGAGACTTTTGCCTATGTTTTTTTCTAAGAGTTTTATGGTTTCATGACTTACATTGAGGTCTTTGTTTCACCTTCAGTTTACCTTTGTGTATGGGGCTAGACAGTAGTCCAGTTTCATTCTCTTACATGTAGCTGTCCAGTTTTGCCAACACCAGCTGCTGAATAGGCCGCCATATCCCCATTGTATATCCAAGGTTCCTTTATCAAATATTAATTGACTGTATATGTTCGGGTTAATGTTTGGATTTTCTATTCTGTTCCACTGGTCTGTGGGTCTGTTTTTGTGCCAGTACCAAATTGTCTTGATTACTGTGGCTTTGTAGTAGAGCTTGAAGTCAGGGAGCATAATTCCCCCTGTTTTGTTCCTCCTTCTCAGGATTGCTTTGGCTATTCGGGGTCTTTTGTGGTTCCATATGAATTTTAGAATTATTGTTCCAGTTCATTGAAGAAAGCTGTTGGTACTTTGATAGGGATTGTGCTGAATCTATAGATTGCTTTAGGTAGTATATCCATTTTGACAATACTTATTCTTCCTAGCCAAGGGCATGGGATAAGTTTCCATTTCTTAGTGTCCTCTTTAATTTCTCTTAGCTGTGTCTTGTAGTTTTCAGAGTACAGGTCTATCACATTCTTCATTAGGTTTATTCCTAGGTATTTTATTCTTTTTGATGCAATTGTGAATGGAATTGTTTTTATGATTTCTCTTTCTGTTCGTTCATCGTTAGTGTATAGGAAAGCACAGATTTCTGTGTTAAATTTGTATCCCACAACTTTGCTGAATTCAGATATTAGTTCTAGTAGTTTTGGAGTGGAGTCTTTAGGGTTTTTTATGTACAATATCATGTCGTCTGCCAATAGTGAGAATTTGATTTGTTCTTTACCAACCTGGATGCCTTATATTTCTTTGTTTTGTCTGATTGCCATGGCTAGGACCTCCAGTACTATGTTGAATAATAGTGGAGAGAGTGGGCATCCCTGTCTTGTTCCCGATCTTAGATGAAAAGCTTTCAGCTTCTCGCTGTTAGCTGTGGGTTTGTCATACATGGCCTTTATTATGTTGAGGTACTTGCCCTCTATACCCATTTTGTTGAGAGTTTTAATCATGAATGGGTACTGAATTTTACCAAATGCTTTTTCAGCATCTATGGAGGTGATCATGTGGTTTTCGTTCTTCTTTTTGTTGATGTGGTGGATGATGTTGATGGATGTTTGAATGTTTTACCATCCTTGCATCCCTGGGATGAATCCCACTTGATCATGGTGTATGATCCTCTTGATGTATTTTTGAATTCGGTTTGCTAATATTTTGTTGAGTATTTTTGCATCTACTTTCATCAGGGATATTGGTCTGTAATTTTCTTTTTTAGTGAGATCTTTGCCCGGTTTTGGTATTAGAGTGATGCTGGCTTCATAGAATGAGTTTGGAAGTATTCCCTCCTCTTCTATTTTTTGGAAAACTTTAAGGAGAATGGGTGTTATTTCTTCTCTATATGTCTGGTAGAATTCAGAGGTGAACCGTCTGGTCCAGGGGTTTTTTTCTTGGGTAGTTTTTTGATTACCTATTCAATTTTATTGCTCATGATTGGTCTGTTTAATTTTTCTGTTTCTTGCTTTGTCAGTCTTCGAGGGTTGTATTTTTCTAAGAAGTTGTCCATTTCTTCTAGGGTTTTCAGCTTGTTAGCACATAGATTCTCATAGTATTCTCTTATAATTCTTTGTATTTCTGTGGGGTCCGTCGTTATTTTTCCTTTCTTATTTCTGATTCTGTTGATGTGTGTAGATTCTCTTTTTAATGAGTCTGGCTAGGGGTTTATCTATTTTGTTTATTTTTTCAAAGAACCAGCTCTTGGTTTCATTGATTTTTTTCTATTGTTTTATTCTTCTCAATTTTATTTATTTCTTCTCTGATCCTTATTATGTCCCTCCTTCTGGTGACTTTGGGCCTCATTTGTTCTTCTTTTTCCAATTTCAGTAATTGTGTCTTTAGACTATTCATTTGGGAATGTTCTTCCTTCTTTAAATAGGCCTGAATTGCAATATACTTTCCTCTTACAAGTGCCTTTGCTGCGTCCCACAGAAGTTGTGGCTTTGTGTTGTTGTTGTCATTAGTCTCCATATATTCTTTGATTTCTGTTTTGATTTGGTCGTTAACCCATTGATTCATTTGGAGAATGTTGTTAAGTGTCCATGTATTTGTGAGCCTTTTTGATTTCTTTCTAAAATTTATTTCTAGTTTTAAACCTTTGTGATCTGAGAAGTTGGTTGGTAGAATTTCAATATTTTGGAATTTACTGAGGTTCTTTTTGTGGCCTAGTATGTGGTCTATTCTGAAAAATGTTCCATGTGCACTTGAGAAGAATGTGTATCCTGTTGCTTTTGCGTGTAGAGTTCTGTAGATGTCTTTTAGGTCCATCTGTTCTATTGTTTTGTTCAGTGTCTCTGTCTCTTTACTTATTTTCTGTCTGGTTGATCTGTCCTTTGGAGTGAGTGGTGTGTTGAAGTCTCCTTAAATGAGTGCATTGCTGTCTATTTCCTCCTTCAATTCTGTTAGTATTTGTTTCACATATGCCAGTGCTCCTGTGTTGTGTGAATATATATTTATAATGGTTATATCCTCTTGTTGGACTGACCCCTTTATCATTATGTAATGTCCATCTTTATCTCTTGCTACTTTCTTCGTTTTGAAGTCTGTTTTGTCTGATACAAGTACTACAATACCTGCTTTTTTCTCCGTGTCGTTTGCATGAAATATATTTTTCCATCCCTTCACTTTTAGTCTGTGTATATATTTGGGTTTGAGGTGAGTCTCTTGTAAGAAGCATACAATTCAGTCTTGCTTTTTTATCCATTCTATTACTCTGTGTCTTTTGATTGGTGCATTCAGTCCAGTTACATTTAGTGTGATTATTGATAAATATGTACTTATTGCCATTGCTGGATTTAGATTCGTGGTTACCAAAGGTTCAAGGGTTGCTTCTTTACTATCTAACAATCTAACTTAACTTTCTGTTAAGTTATTGTAAACACAGTCTGATGTTTCTTTATTTCTCTCCTTTCTCATTCTTCCTCCTCCATTCTTCATATACTAGATCTTTTATTCTTTGCCTTTAGTTAGTATTTGGATGGTCTGCTTTCTTTACTGTGATTTTATTTTCTCTGGTGACATCTTTTTAGCCTTAGGAGTGCTTCCCTTTAGAGCAGTCCCTTTAAGATATCCTGTAGAGGTGGTTTATGAGAGGCAAACTCTCTCAACTTTCACATGTCTGGAAATTGTTTAATCCCTCTGTAATATTTAAATGATAATTATGGTGGATACAATATTCTTGGTTCGAGACCCTTCTGTTTCATTATGTTAAATATATCATTCCATTCTCTTCTGACCTGTAAGGTTCCTGTTGAGAAATCTGATGGTAGTCTGATGGATTTTCCTTTGTAGGTGATCTTTTTTCTCTCTAGCTCCCTTTAATACTCTATCCTAATCTGTTATCTTTGCCATTTTAATTATTATGTGTCTTGGTGTTGTATTCCCTGGGTCCCTTGTTTTGGGACATCGGGCTTCCGTGTACTGCAAGACTATTTCCTTTACTAGCATGGGGAAGTTTTGAGCAATTATTTATTCAAAGACACTTTCTATCCCTTTTTCTCTCTCTTCTTCCTCTGGTACTCCTATAATGCGAATATTGTTCCATTTGGATTGGTCACGCAGTTCTCTTAATATTCTTTCATTCCTAGAGATCCTTTTATCTCTCTCAGCCTCAGCTTCTCTGTATTCCTTTTCTCTGATTTCTATTCCATTTACAGTCTCTTGCATCTCGTCCCGTCTGCGGCTATGCCCGTTGATTGCTTGTCTCATTTCTGCATTGTCTTTCCTCACTTCCCTCTCTTCCTTCCTCAGCTCTTGCATATTTCTCTGTAGATCCATCAGTATGGTTACGACTTTTGTTCTGAATTCTTTCAGGAAGGTTGTGCATTTCCATCCCTTCAGGTTCCCTCTCTGGTGTTGTCTGGGTCTGGGTAAGTTTTGTTTGTACCATATTCCTCTTTTCATGGCAATAGAAGTGGTCGCTGGTAGGTGTCATGTATGTCAGCTGGGCTCTTTAAGATTTTTAAAAAGATAAAAAAGAAAAAAGAAAGAAAAGAGGAAAAAATGCCCACCAGGAGTAGATTCTGTGGGGATGCTGTAGGTGGGGCTGTTGCTCTACTATTCTGAAGCCGCAGCCACGCCATTCCGCAGGCCCCTTTGTAGCTCTGGCCAGAGCAGGGACGAATGGGAGGCTGTTGATCTCTGTGCAAAGTCTCAGTGCGGCTACTTTTTCCCAGTCGCCAGCCAAGGGGTCTGAAATTCCCCAGGACTCCGAGTTTCTGGGCTGAGTGTGCTTGGATGATCCTGCTCCTCATTGGGCCCCTGTCTCCTTAAGATCGCTAAAAAAAAGTGCACGCTTTTATTTTGTCCTGGGGAGCTGGCTGCAAGGACCCAGGTGCTTCCCCGGCTCAGATCCTGCCCCTCTGTCTCTCCAATCTCCGATACACTGCATGATGTGTGTCAGTGCTCCTGGTGCAGATCACCAGGGCTGGTTATTTCATGGGCCTGTACTTCCACTCACTCCTGGCTCTGAATCCTCTCCTCCCACCAGTGCACGGGGGTGGGGGAGTGCTCGGGTCCCACTGGGTTGTGGCTCTGTATCTTTCCCGCCTCGCGGGTTGCCAAGTACTCTCAGGTGTAGATGCAGGCTGTGTGCTGTCCTGTATCTTCTCGTCTCTCTTTTAGAAATAGTTGTATTTGTTGTATTTTCATAAATATATATGGTTTGGGGATGAGATTTCCACCACCTTGCTAACACCGCCATCTTTCCAGAAGTCCCCTTTACTGCTGAATTTTATCAAACATTTAGTGGAGACCTAATACCCATCCTCCTTAAAGTTTTCCAAAGCAAAGACACCACGAAAAAAGAAAACTACAGACCAATATCCCTGATGAACATAGATGCAAAAATACTCAACAAAATATTAGCAAACTGAATTAAAAAATACATCAAAAAGATAATCCATCATGATCAAGTAGGATTTATTCCAGGGATGCAAGGATGGTACAACATTCGAAAATCCATCAACATCATCCACCACATCAACAAAAAGAAGAACAAAAACCACATGATCATCTCCATAGATACTGAAAAGGCATAGACAAAATTCAACATCCATTCATGATAAAAACTCTCAACAAAATGGGTATAGAGGGTAAGTACCTCAACATAATAAAGGCCATATATGACAAACCCACAGCCAACATTATACTTAACAGTAAGAAGCTGAAAGTTTTTCCTTTAAGATGGGGAATAAGACAAGGATGCCCACTCTCCCCACTTCTTTTCAACGTAGTACTGGAGGTCCTAGCCACAGCAATCAGACAACACAAAGAAATAAAAGGCATCCAAATTGGCAAGGCGAACTCAAACCGTCCCTATTTGAAGATGACATGATATTGTACATAAAAAACCCTAAAGAATCCACTCCAAAACTACTAGGTCTAATATCTGAATTCAGCAAAGTTTCAGGATACAAAATTAAATACAGAAAAAAAAATAGTTTCACATTACCCTCATCAGCCCTCCCCCAAGACCAGACAGCCCCGCATGGAGACACCTCCCCCATGGGTGATGGTGAGTGAAGTGCACCAGCACTCACAAATACCAGGCCAGCCCCAGTGACCCTTCTCTGGCCCAGCTCCTGCAGACCGAGACATCCAGCCCAGCCTAGTGCCAGGTCAGGCCACTGACCCAGCCTCCAGACTGTCTCTCATGGACCCAGGCTCCCAGCCTGCCCCAGCGCCAGCAGGCCCAGAGGCCCCAGGCTCCAGGAAGGTTCCTACAGACCCAAGTTCCTAACCCACCCAGCACTGGGCAGTGTGAATTCAGTAGGAACTGTACTTTGAATTTTGAATTTTTGTCTTTCCCAGGCTAGCATGTGTCTCTTGTGATGCTGGCAGCTGCAGGGAGCTGCAGCCCCAGTTAACCATGTGATTGCAAGGATGAACAACCAATACACTTAAAACCATTCTGTGCCCAGACAACCATTCTGGATTTTTTTCAGTACAGTATTCAATAAATTACATGAGATATTAAACACTTTATTATAAAGTAGGCTTTCTTTAGATGAGTCTGCCCAACTGTAGGCTAATGTAAATGTTCTAGGCACATTTAGGATAGGATAGGCTAAACTATGATGTTTGATCAGTTAAGTGCATTTCTACTTAAAATATTTTCAACTTATGATGGGGGTACTGGGATGTAACCCCATTGCAAGCAGAGGAAGATCTGTGCTTGTATACCACATGAATACAAGTGCTCACTGGAAGTCTTCTTCAGCAGACACACATACACACACCCCTATCAAAATTTCAGCAGACAAGCTGACTTTCCTACAAATAAGAGTCAACCTCTTTCCCCACTACTCTAATAGTTGTTCAGTTAAGTCAAAAAACAAAGTGGCTATGATGGCAGGATGGCTTAACTTGAGCCTCTCCTCACTGCAACTATCTGATCGCTGTCAGTGCTATGTCAAAAAACATGTCAAAGAATGCAGCAGCCCAGTTTCAAAAAGATATATGCACCCCTATGTTTCTCACAGCACTATTTACAATAGCCAAGAAATGGAAGCAACCTAAGTGTCCATCAGTAGGTGAATGGATTAAGAAGATGTGGTACATATACACAATGGAATATTATTCAGCCATAAGAAGAAAACAAATCCTACCATTTGAAACAACATGGATGGAGCTAGAGGGTATTATGCTCAGTGAAATAAGCCAGGCAGACTTCTGGTAAGATGGTGGCATGAGCAGGGCAGTGGAAATCTCCTCCTAAAACCAAATATATTTATGAAAATACAGCAAATACAACTATTCCTAAGATACCAGAAGATACAGGACAACACCAGCCTGCAGCTACGCCTGAGAGGATCAGCACCCCGTGAGGCGGGTAAGATACGGAGCCGCCACCCGGTGGGACCCGAGCACTCCCCCACCCCAGCAAACTGGCAGAAGGAGAGGATTCAGAGCAGGGAGGGAGTGGAAGCAGAGGCCCACCAAATAACCAGCCCTGGTGATCTGCTCCAGGAGCACTGACACACTTCACATGGTGTATCGGAGATTGGAGAGACAGAGGGGCAGGATCCAAGATGGCAGGTCCACCCAGCCGGTTCCCCAGGACAAAAGAAAAGCACGCGCTTTTTTAGTGGTCTTAAAGAGACAGGGGCCCAATGGAAGAGCAGGATCATCCCAGCACACTCAGCCAAGCAGGCTGGGAGCCCTGGGGAATTTTGGTGCCCTTGGACTGTGGCTGGGAAAAGAAGTCGCACAGAGACTTCCCACAGAAATCAGCAGCCTCCCCTTCATTCCCTCCCTGGCCAGAGTCACAAAGGACCTGGTGGAGCTGCATGGTGGTGGAACAGTGGAACAGCAGCATCACCTACAGGATCCTAAGAGAAACTACACCTGGCAGGCGTTTTTTTCTTTTTTCTTTTTTTCTATTTTCCATTTCTTCTTTTTTTCTTTTTCTGACCACTTCTATCACCATGAAAAGACAGAGAAATATGGTACAAACAAAACTTACTGACAAAACCCCAGACCAGACTATCCCAGAGAGGGAGTCTGAAGGGATGGACATGCACAATCTTTCTGAAAAAGAATTCAGAATAAAAGTCACAACCATACAGATGGATCTACAGAGAAATATGCAAGAGCTGAGGGAGGAAGTGAGGGAAGTGAGGAAAGACAATGAAGAGATGAGACAAGTGATCGATGGGATTAGCAGCAGACTGATGGGCTGCAAGAGACTGTTAATGGAAGAGAAATCACAGAACATAAATACAGAGAAGCTGAGGCAGAGAGAGATAAAAGGATCTCTAGGAATGAAAGAATATTAAGAGAACTGTGTGACCAATCCAAATGGAACAATATTCACATTATAGGAGTACCAGAGGAAGAAAAGAGATAAAAAGAGATATAAAGAGTCTTTGAAGAAATAATTGCTGAAAAATTCCCCAAGCTGGGGAAGGAAATAGTCTCTCACACCATGGAAGCCCACAGATATCCCAGCACAAGGGACCCAAGGAAGACAACACCAAGACACATAATAATTAAGATAGCAAAGATCAAAGATAAGGACAGAATATTAAAGGCAGCAAGAGAGACAATAAATACCACCTACAAAGGAAAACCAATCAGACTATCATCAGACTTCTCAACAGAAACCCTACAGGCCAGAAGAAAATGTCATGATATGTTTAACGCAATGAAACAGAAGGGCCTCGAATCAAGAATATTGTATCCAGCACATTATTATTTAAATATGACGGAGGGATTAAACAATTTCCAGGCAAGTGAAAGTTCAAAGAGTTTGCCTCTCATAAACCACCACTACAGGATATCTTAAATGGACTGCTCTAGAGGGAAACACCCCTAAGGCTAAAAAGATGTCACCAGAGAAAATAAAATCATAGCAAAGAAAGCAGACCTTCCAAATACTAACTAAAGGCAAAGAATAAAACACCTAATATATAAAAAATGGAGGAGAAACAATAGGAAGGTAGAAATAAAGAAACATCAGATGGCGTTCACAATAACTTAACAAGAAAGTTAAGTTAGATTCTTAGACAGTAAAGAAGCAACCCTTGAGCCTCTGGTAACCACGAATCTAAAGCCAGCAATGGCAATAAGTACATATCTATCAATAATCACCCTAAATGTAAACGGACTGAATGCACCAATCAAAAGGCACAGAGTAACAGAGTGGATAAAAAAGCAAGACCCATCTATATGCTGCTTACAAGAGACTCACCTCAAACCCAAACATATACACAGACTAAAAGTGAAGGGATGGAAAAAGATATTTCATGCAAACAACAAAGAGAAAAAAGCAGGCGTTGCAGTACTTGTATCAGACAAAATAGACTTCAAAATGAAGAAAGTAGAAAGAGATAAAGAAGGACATTACATAATGATAAAGGGGTCAGTCCAACAAGAAGATATAACCATTATAAATATATATGCACCCAACACAGGAGCGCCAACATATGTGAAACAAATACTAACAGAATTGAAGGAGGAAATAGACAGCAATGCATTCATTTTAGGAGACTTCAACACACCACTCACTCCAAAGGACAGATCAACAAGACAGAGAATAAGTAAAGACACAGAGGCACTGAACAGCACACTAGAACAGATGGACCTAACAGATATCTACAAAACTCTGCACCCAAAAGAAACAGAATACACATTCTTCTCAAGTGCACATGGAATTTTCCAGAATAGACCACATACTAGGCCACAAAAAGAGCCTCAGTAAATTCAAAAAGATTGAAATTCTACCAACCAACTTCTCAGATCACAAAGGTATAAAACTAGAAATAAATTTTAGAAAGAAATCAAAAAGGCTCACAAATACATGGACACTTAACAACATTCTCCTTATTCATCAATGGATTAACAACCAAATCAAAACAGAAATCAAAGAATATATGGAGACTAATGACAACCACAACACAAAGCCACAACTTCTGTGGGACACAGCAAAGGCACTTGTAAGAGGAAAGTATATTGAAATTCAGGCCTATTTAAAGAAGGAAGAACATTCCCAAATGAATACTCTAAAGACACAATTACTGAAATTGGAAAAAAAAGAACAAATGAGGCCCAAAGTCACCAGAAAGAGGGACATAATAAAGATCTGAGAAGAAATAAATAAAATTGAGAAGAATAAAACAATGGAAAAAATCAATGAAACCAAGAGCTGGTTCTTTGAAAAAGCTAAACAAAATAGATCAACCCCTAGCCAGACTCATTAAGAGAAAAAGAGAATCTACACACATAAACAGAATCAGAAATGAGAAAGGAAAAATAACGACAGACCCCACAGAAATACAAAGAATTATAAGAGAATATTATGAGAATCTATATGCTAACAAGGTGGAAAACCTAGAAGAAATAGACAACTTCTTAGAAAAATACAACCTTCCAAGACTGACCAAGCAAGAAACAGAAAAACTAAAAAGACCAATCACCAGCAACGAAATTGAATCGGTAATCAAAAAACTACCCAAGAACAAAGCCCCCGGACCAGATGGATTCACCTCTGAATTCTAGCAGACATACAGAGAAGAAATAACACCCATTCTCCTTAAAGTTTTCCAAGAAATAGAAGAGGAGTGAATACTTCCAGACTCTTTCTATGAAGCCAGCATCACTCTAATACCAAAACCGGGCAAAGACCTCACTAAAAAAGAAAATTACAGACCAATATCCCTGAAATGCAAAAATAATCTACAAAATATTAGCAAACCGAATGCAAAAATACATCAAGAGGACCATACACCATAATCAAGTGGGATTCATCCCAGGGATGCAAGGATGGCACAACGTTCAAAAATCCGTCAACGTCATCCACCACATCAACAAAAAGAAGAAGAAAAACCACATGATCATCTCCATAGATGCTGAAAAAGCATTTGACAAAATTCAGCATCCATTCATGATTAAAACTCTCAACAAAATGGGTATAGACGGCAAGTACCTCAACATCATAAAGGCTATATATGACAAACCCACAGCTAACATCATATTTAACAGCAAGAAGCTGAAAGCTTTTCATCTAAGATCGGGAACAAGACAGGGGTGCCCACTCTCTCCACTGTTATTCAACATAGTACTGAAGGTCCTAGCCACGGCAATCAGACAAAGCAAAGACATACAGGGCATCCAGATTGGTAAAGAGGAATTCAAATTGTCACTATTTGCAGATGACATGATATTCTACATAAAAAACCTTAAAGACTCCACTCCAAAACTATTAGAAGTAATATCTGAATTCAGCAAAGTTGCAGGATACAAAATTAACACACAGAAATCTGTTGCTTTCCTATACACTAACGATTACCTAACAGAAAGAGGAATCAGGAATACAATTCCATTCACAACTGCATCAAAAATAATAAAATACCTAGGAATACACCTAACGAAGGAAGTGAAAGACCTATAGCCTGAAAACTACAAGGCACTCCTAAGAGAAATTAAAGAGGACACTAACAAATGGAAATTCGTCCCATGTTCTTGGCTAGGAATGTTTATCACAGCACTATTTACAATAACCAAGAAATGGAAGCAACCTAAGTGTCCATCAGTAGATGTATGAATAAAGAAGATGTGGTACATGTACACAATGGAATATTATTCAGCCATAAGAAGAAAACAAATACTACCATTTGCAACAACATGGATGGAGCTAGAGGGTATTATGCTTAGTGAAATAAGCCAAGCGGAAAAAGACAAATATCAAATATTCTCACTCATATGTGGAGTATAAGAACAAAGAAAGAAACTGAAGGAACAAAACAGCAGCAAACTTTCAGAACCCAAGAACGGACTAATAGTTACCAAAGGGCAAGGAACTGAGGACGATGGGTGGGAATGGAGGGCCAAGGGGGAAAAGGGGCAGTACAATTAGCAGACGTAATGGTGGGGTGGGGTGGGGAGGGCTGTACAACTCAGAGAAGACAAGTAATGATTCTATAGCATCTCACTATGCTGATGACAGTGACTCTAATGGGGTTGGTGGGGGGCATCTGATGAAAGGGGTTGTTTAATAACCAGAATATTGCACATGTAATTGTAGCTTAATGATACCAAAATAAATTATAAAAAATAAAAGAAAAGAAAGAAGCCAGGTGGAGAAATACAAGTACCTAATGATTTCATTCATATGTGGAGTATAAGAACAAAGAAAAAACTGAAGTAACAAAACAGCAGCAGATTCACAGAACCCAAGAATAGACTAACAGTTACCAAAGGGAAAGGGACTGGGGAAGATGCGTGGGAAGGGAGGGATAAGGGAGAGAAAGGGCTATTACAATTAGCACACATAATATAGTGGAGGTGGGGGTGGAGTAGGGGGGTAAGGGAAAGGCAGTATAACACAGAGAAGACAAGTAGTGATTCTATAACATCCTTCTACGCTGATGGACAGTGACTGCAATGGGGGTATGTGGTGGGGACTTGATAATAGGGGGAGCCTAGTTACCATAATGTTGCTCATGTAATTGTATATTAATAAGAGCAAAATAAAAATATAAAAAATAAAACATGTCGATGTTCTATTTCCTGTGATCATTTTTAATCATCATTTGTGGAAATTAAGTCAAAGTACTATACTTTCCTGTGAATGTCCTCTGAGTATCTTTGGACTTCTTCCCCAAACCCTTATTAAAAATCCAATTCCAGAATTGTCAAAAAATAGGGCTTATTAGCATGCTCTGACTGTGGGCCTTTAAAACCTTTTTCTTCAACTGATTATGCTGAGGTCTCCTCTGAATAGAATAGTTAAAATATGCTTCAGTCTGGTATAAAATCAGAATCAGAACATAGCCAGCTCAGATGAGTCAGAAGAGGGGAAATAAGACTTTGAAGGGAAGATGCTTTCTATTATCACTATCATAAATATGCTTAACTTAAATAAATCACATCTCAAAGGATTACTTACTGGGCAGGATGCAGTTTAAATTAATGTGGGATTAAAAAGTGGCAATGCCAACTAAGCTGATATACAGGGTGGTGAGTAGGATTTTTCCTACTAAATTTTCATAAATTTGTGAACTTTTATGAATAATTCTGTAAATGTTGGTGGAAAAGCAAACAAGTTCAATTTTATACCACCTTTCATCCACATCTAACTTCTAAATTTTTATTCATTACATTTTGGACATATATGGGTAAAGTCCCACAGAACTTGCCCTGAAAGTCAAATGTAAGTATACTTTCAGTTTATAATTATACCAATGTTACCTGCTTGTGATTACAGAGCGTGAAATCATATAACTGATTTTTTAATTAAAAAGTAACTTACACTTGTTTTACAGCATTCATGTAATATAAACAGGCATAGAGACAGCTCCCTTTATGTCCTCCACTACCCCATCTAACTCTGTAGAGTACTGTTAGCAATTTATTTTTCCAAATCTATGTGACCATGCACATAAAAATATTTTATATCACATAGAAGATGTATATATATATCTTTTTCAACCCAAATGGAATCATGCAATGCACTATTGTTCAGCAGCTTGCTTTATTCACACAGCGGTATGTCAAATATATCTTTCCAAGTGACTTCACATATATCTCTCCCATTAATTTTTATTGGCTTAATGTATTTTGCAGTCTGGATGTGCCAAAACTATTTAGTCATTTCCCTATTGATAGAAATTCTCATTGTTGCCAACTTTTTACATTTACAATGTTTCAGCGATTTGTAAGATTATTGAGGCAGATATACTATACAACTTATGTGGAATATGAATGTGAAGATTTGAATGATAACCTACAACTGTTTGTCAGAGACCAAAAATTAATGACCAGGAAGTGCAAGGGCCTGGAGACTCAGGCCTCTGGATGATGTACCTCTTGTTCCACACATCCCAGTGATTAGGATATTCTTGGGGACAACAGCAGAGATGACTCTCTGGTTTTCCATATAGATACATGGCCCAGATGGACAAAGAAGGGAACTTAGGGGTTCTTTATTTCAAGTAACTTGGAAGGTCAGAACAACATGAGGATGCTCAAAGAATTCTAGACATTTGAGGTTTCTTTCTGGGGAGAAACCCAGACCTTTCTGAAAAAGAATATTATGACCAAATAATATGGTAGCCCCTTTCCTGCCTCTGTTTTGGGGCTAAAATGGATCCCAAGGAAAGTGACTCAGCCCACCAAGAAGGCTTAGAGAGCAGAGGATGGGGGAGTCCACACGCTTGATCATGTTCAGTGCATAAACACTTCACCCTAAGTGTCCACGGTGAGAATCTAAAGTAGTTCCTGAAATCATCCCGTGTCTGAGGTTTCTCTTTCCATCAGTGATAGCTCAGTGTCATGAGGACTGAGCATGATGGTGCGCTGGGCCCAAACTTGATATACACTAAGTCATTTTTAAATTACTGTATTCACATTACCCTCAATAAAAAATAGAAGAAATACAGATTTTTATTATTTGGTGATGGAAGAACACCAACTATGAACAATGGATTTCTCAAAATATGACCTATTGACAAAGGCCTGGCTCTCAGCTCTCAAAAATCTGAGTAGGGACCTGGTAACATACATGACTTAGTGACCACTCGTCACTAGAAGAGAAAAGGGAAATGGGAAGATCAGTTCATAAATTCAGGCAATTTTACCCTATACAGGCTCTTGAAAGTTCCAGACAAAGTTGCTGGACAAAAAAACTAGGAAAATATGTAAATTTATTTGGTAAATTGCCAAGGGTAAATAGGGAACAAAAAAAGTGAGGGGATAAAGAAAAGGTACGATCTTTTTTCTATCTATTTAACAACTATCAATTTTGACCCAACCTGAGTCTCCCCATCTGCAAAATGAGGAAAGTACTAATACCTCTCAAGGGGTTATTATGGGAATCAAGTGAAATAATGACAAGGCTTGGTACATAGCAAGTTCTCGATTAAAGATAGGTATTATTTATTGTCATAGCTATACCCAAATAAGAGAATGAAATTCTTTTTAATTTAGAAGGTAATGAAAATGTTTGTTGTTTGTTTCTATTTTCAAGAGTCAGAAAGGCACTAATTTTTGATACAAGAAAAGTCATCTACTCTTTTGAACAGACATATGAGAAGATTACTGTAGGGACAGAAATGGCTTAAAGAAGAAAAGCATGTTAGAGCAACTTAGTTATTACTAATTATTAATGAAATGTAGGTGAGTTATTTGCTAAAAATGGCTTTGAGAATTTTTTAGCATTTTTTTTCTTTTTTGTTTATTAACATATCATTGATATACCCTCCAATGAAGGTTTCACAAGAAAAACTATGTGGTTACTACACTCACCCATATTACTGAGTCCCCCCCCCATACCCCATAGCAGTCACTGTCCATCAGCATACTAAGATGCCACAGAGTCACTACTTGTCTTCTCTGGGATACACTGTCTTTCCTGTGACCCAACACACACCATGTGAACTAATCATAATACCCCTCAATCCTCTTCTCCCTCTCTCCCCATCTGCCCTCCCCCACCCCTCCCCTTTGGTAACCACTAGTCCCTTCTTGGAGTCTGTGAGTCTGCTGCTATTTTGTTCCTTCAATTTTGCTTAATTGTTATACCCCAAAAATAAGGGAAATCATTTGGTATTTGTCTTTCTCTGCCTGATTTATTTCACTGAGCATAATACCCTTTAGCTCCATTCATGCTGCAAATGGCAGGATTTGTTTCTTTCTTATGGCTGAATAGTATTCCATTGTGTATATGTTCCACCTCTTCTTTATCCTTTCATCTACTGATGGACACTTAGGTTTCTTCTATATCTTCGATATTGCAAACAGTGCTCCAATAAACATAGGAGTGCATATGTCTTTCCGAATCGGAGATCTTGCTCTCTTTGGGTAAATTCCTAGGAGTGGAATTCTTGGGTCAAATGGTATTTCTATTTTCAGTGTTTTGAGGAACCTTCATACTGCTTTCCACAATAGTTGAACTAGTTTAATTCCCACCAGCAGTGTAGGAATGTTCCCCTTTCTCCACATCCTTGCCAGCATTTGTAGTTCCTAGTCTTTTAGATGTTGGCCATCTTAGTAGGGGTGAGGTGAAATCCCATTGTAGTTTTAATTTGCATTTCACTCATAATCAGCAATGTGGAGCATTTTTTCATGTGCCTGTTGGCCATCTGAATTTCTTCTTTGGAGAATTGTCTGTTCATATCCTCTGCCCACTTTTTAATCAGGTTATTTGTTTTTTGGGTGTTGAGGCATGTGAGTTCTTTACGTATTTTGGACATTAACACCTTGTCGGAAGTGTTATTTACAAAGATATTCTCCCATACTGTAGAATGCCTTTTTGTTCTGCTGATGGTGTCCTTTGTTGTACAGAAAATTTTAGCTTGATGTAGTCCCACTTGTTCATTTTTGTTTTTGTTTCCCTTGCCTGAGGAGAAGCATTCAGGAAAATGTTGCTCATGTTTATATTTAAGAGATTTTTACCTATGTTTTCTTTTAAGAGTTTTATGGTTTCATGACTTACATTGAGGTCTTTGATCCATTTTGAGTTTACCTTTGTGTATGGGGTTAGACAATAATCCAGTTTCATTCTCCTGCATGTAGCTGTCCAGTTTTGCCAACACCAACTGTTGAAGAGGCTGTCATTTTCCCCATTGTATATCCATGGCTCCTTTATCATATATTAATTGACCATATATGGTTGGGTTTATATCAGGGCTCTCTACTCTGTTCCATTGGTCTATGGGTCTGTTCTTGTTCCAGTACCAAATTGTCTTGATTACTGTGGCTTTGTAGTAGAGCTTGAAGTTGGGGAGAATAATCCTGCCAGCTTTATTCTTCCTTCTCAGGATTGTTTTGGCTATTCAGGGTCCTTTGTGGTTCCATATGAATTTTAGAACTACTCCAGTTCATTGAAGAATGCTGTTGATATTTCGATAGTGATGGCATTGAATCTGTAGATTGCTTTAGGCAGGATGGCCATTTTGACAATATTAATTCTTCCTATCCATGAGCACGGGATGTGTTTCATTTATTGGTATCATCTTTAATTTCTCTCGTGAGTGTCTTGAAGTCTTCTGGGCATAGGTCTTTTACTTCCTTGGTTACGTTTATTCCTAGGTATTTTATTCTTTTTGATGCAGTTGTGAATGGAACTGTTTTCCTGATGTCTCTTTCTGCTAGTTCATCAGTAGTGTATAGGAAATCAACAGATTTCTGTGTATTAATTTTGTATCCTGCAACTTTGCTGAATTCTTATATTAGATCTAGTAGTTTTGGATTGGATTCTTTAGGGTTTTTATGTACAATATAATGTCATCTGCAAGTAGTGACAGCTTAACTTTTTCCTTACTAATTTCAGTACCATGTATTTCTTTGTTTTGTCTGATTGCCATGGCTAGGACCCCCAGAACTATGTTGAATTAAAGTGGGAAGATTGGGCATCCTTGTCTTATTCCTGATCTTAAAGGAAAAGCTTTAAGATGTTGGCTGTGGGTTTGACATATATGACCTTTATTATGTTGAGGTACGTTCCCTCTATACCCATTTTGTTGAGAGTTTTTATCATGAATGGATGTTGAATTTTGTCAAATGCTCTTTCAGCATCTATGGAAATGATCATATGATTTTTGTTCTTCTTTTCATAGATATGGTGGATGATGTTGATGGATTTTTTTGATATTGTACCATCCTTGCATCCCTGGAATAAATCTACTTGATCATGATGGATGATCTTTTTGATGTATTTTTGAATTTGGTTTGCTAATATTTTGTTCGGGATTTTTGCATCTATGTTCATCAGGGACATTGGTCTGCAGTTTTCTTTTTTGTGGTGTCTTTGCCTGGTTTTGGTATTAGAGTGATTCTGGCTTCATAGAATGCATTTGGAAGTATTCCCTTCTCTTCTACTTTTTGGAAAACTTTAAGGAGGATGGGGATTAGATCTTCACCAAATGTATGATAAAATTCAGTGGTGAATCCCTCTGGTCCGGGAGTTTTGTTCTTGGGTAGTTTTTTGATTGCTGAATCAATTTCGTTGCTGGTACTCAGTCTGTTCAGATTTTCTGTTTCTTCGTGTGTCAGCCTTGGAAGGTTGTATTTTTCTAGAAAGTGGTCCATTTCATCTAGGTTATCCAATTTGTTAGCATATAATTTTTCATAGTATTCTCTAATAATTCTTTGTGTTTCTGTGGTGTCCATAGTGATTTTCCTTTCTCGTTTTTTATTTTGTTTATGTGGGTAGATTCTTTTTGTCTTGATAAGTCTGGCTAGGGGTTTATCTATTTGGTTTATTTTCTTGAAAAAACAGCTTCTGTGCTCACTGATTCTTTCTATTGTTTTATTCTTCTCGATTTTATTTATTTCTACTCTAATCTTTATTATGTCCCTCCTTCTGCTGGCTTTGGGCCTCATTTGTTCTTCTTTTCCTATTTTCATAAACTGTGAGTTTAGACTGTTCATATGAAATTGGTCTTTCCTGAGGTAGGCCTGTATTGCAATATATTTCCCTCTTAGCACGGCCTTCACTGCATCCAACAGATATTGCATTGTTGAGTTATTTTTGTCATTTGTCTCCATATATTTTTTGATCTCTGTTTTTATTTGGTCATTGATCCATTGGTTATTTAGGAGCATGTTATGAAGACTCTGCGTGTTTGTTTGTGGGCTTTATCATCTTCTTTGTGTAATTTATTTCTCGTTTCATACCTTTATGGTCTGAGAAGCTGGTTGGACAATTTCAATCTTTTTTAATTTACTGAGGCTCTTTTTTTTGGCCTAATATATTATCTATTCTTGAAAGTGTTCCATGTGCACTTGAAAAGAATGTGTATCCCGCTGCTTTGGAGTGGAGTGTTCTGTAGATGTCTGTTAGGTGCCTCTGTCTCCTTCCTTATTTTCTGTCTGGTTGATCTGTCCTTTGGAGTGAATGGTGTGTTGAAGTCTCCTAAAATGAATGCATTGTATTCTATTTCCCCCTTTAATTCTGTTAGTATTTGTTTCACATATGTAGGTGCTCCTATGTAGGGTGCATAGATTTTATAGGGTTTATAATGGTTATATCCTCTTGTTGGACTGACCCCTTTATCATTATGTATTTTCCTTCCTTGTCTCTTGTTACTTTCTTTGTTTTGAAGTGTATTTTGTCTGTTACATGTACTGCAGTCCTGCCTTTCTCTCCCTATTAGTTGCATGAAATGTCTTTTTCCATCCCTTCACTTTTAGTCTGTGTACGTCTTTGGGTTTGAAGTGAGTCTCCTGTAGGCAGCATATAGATGGGTCTTGTTTTTTATCCATTCAGTGACTCTCTGTCTTTTGATTGGTGGATTCAGATCATTTACAATTAGGGTGATTTTCGATAGGTATGTACTTATTGCCATTGCACGCTTTAGATTCGTGATTACCAAATGTTCAGGGTAACTTCCTTACTATCTAACAGTCTAATTTTACTCACTTACTATGCTATTACAAACACACCCTAAAGGTTCTTTTTTTTTCCTCCTTTTTCTTCCCCCTCCATTCTTTATATGTTTGGTATCATGTTCTGTACTCTTTGTCTATTCCTTGACTGACTTTGGGGGTAGTTGATTTGATTTTGCATCTGGTTACAGCTATTAGTCTTGGGAACACTTCCATCTATAGCAGTCCCTCCAAAATACACTGTAGAGACGGTTTTGTGGGAGTTAAGTTCTCCCAGCTTTTACTTATCTGGAAATTATTTAATCCCTCCTTCAAATTTAAATGATAATCTTGCTGGATAGAGTATTCTTGGTTCAAGACCCTTCTGTTTCACTGCATTAAATATATCATGCCACTCCCTTATGGCCTGTAAGGTTTCTGTTGAGAAGCCTGATGATAGCCTGATGGGTTTTCCTTTGTATGTGATGTTTTTTTCTCTCTCTAGTTGCTTTTAATACTCTGTCCTTGTCCTTGATCTTTGCCTTTTTAATTATTGTATGTCTTGGTGTTGTCTTCCTTGGGTCCCTTGTGTTGCGGGATCTGTGCACCTCCATGGCCTGAGAGACTATCTTCTTCCCCAGATTGGGGACATTTTCAGCAATTACTTCCTCAATGACACTTTCTATCCCTTTCTCTCTCTTCTTCTTCTTCTAGTACCCCTATAATGTGAGTATTGTTCCATTTAGATTGGTCACACAGTTCTCTCAATATTCTTTCATTCCTAAAGTTCCTTTTTTCTCTCTGTGCCTCAGCTTCTTTGTATTCCTGTTCTCTAATTTCTATTCCATTTACCATTTCTTCTACTACATCTAATCTGCTTTTAAATTCTCCTGTTGTATGTGTCATTTCAGATATTGCAATCCTTACTGTTTGCATCTCAGTTCTTAATTCTACCCTGAGTTCTTCAATATTTTTCTGTAGTTCCATGAGCATGTTTACGATTTTTATTTTGAAATATCTTTCAGGAAGATTGATGAGTTTGGTTTCACTTGGCTCTTTTTCTGGTGTTTGTAGGATTTTGGTTTGAACCAGGTTCCTTTCATGTTTCATATTTGTATGTGGCACTCTCTTGTGCCCAGAAGCTCTACTCTCTGGAGCTGCTCAGCCCCTGTAGTGATGTTGGGGATCCCAGGGGAGCAGCGCTGGTGCCGGGGGGGAGGAAAGAGCTGTTTCCTGCTTCCTGGCTGCTGTCACTGTCTCCACTGACAGAACTAGTGTGCTGAGTGCACAGGGTATACCTCTGTGCTTTGCGTTTGTAGCTGCTGTAGGCAGGGCCTCCCTCTGCCTGGCCCGATGCCAGGCAGGGGCTGCCAGTTTGCTAGCTGGTGTCAGCCTGGACGAAGGCACAGCAGACTGTGTGTCACAGTGGGGGTCCTCGGAGCTGTGTAGCCAGGCTGGGGGATGGGGTGCCTGAAGCTCTTCAAGGTTCCCAACCCACTGGGCAGAGTGCACCCAGACAACCTTGTCCACCTATCCATTCCCCTCCCCATAGCAAGGTCCATGCAAACCCCACCCCTTCAGCAGCACTCTCCCTGCTAGAAAGCCTCTCTGATTACCTGCCTTTCTTTTGTCCCAGAGTGGCTGGATGTGGATCCATGTCCTCCACAAATGGCCGGAATCCCAGTCTTTCAAGCACTCTGCCTGTTCCAGTTCCCCAACCTCAGCAACCTCCAGAGCACCACTCAATGTAGGTCTGTGGTCCAAAGCAGACCTCCAGAACTGGGTGTTCAGTAGTTCTAGGCTTCCACTCCCTCCCCACTCTGTTTCTCTTCCTCCCATCAGTGAGCTGGGGTGGGGGAAGGTCTTGGGTCCCCCCAGATCAAGGCTTTCATACGTTACCCTGTTTTGTGAGGTCTGCTCTGTTCATAGGGTCTGCATGCAGTCTGGTGCGGCCTTCTTTCCTGTTGCTGTTTAGGTCTAGTTGTATTAACTATATTTTTACACTATACATGGTTTTGGAAGGAGTTCTCTGTCTCACCTCTCGTGCCGCCATCTTGAATCTGGGTGCCAGCATCTGAATTTTTTTTTCAGGTGATCCACCTTTATGCCTTGTATTGCAGTAAGTGAGTTTAGAGACAATGATATTTCATATAATTCTGCATCAGTAACATTCAGTGTCATCTCCTACATGCAAGATAGGATATTGGCAAACTGTAGAAGAAGTAGTTCATCTTGGCATTTGAAATAATTTTCAATTGTTTTCACCACATCAAAGTATATAAGACTCTCTCTTCTTTGCGGGAGGTTATTGTATAAATCCATAATAGCATAAAGTGCTACCAAGGAGAAATTCATGTCAGAAGGAGAAAATGTCAGGGAGATTCCTATTTTTCTTACATTAAAAAAAATGTAATTTTCCCTGCATGTTTTTTTTTTTACAATTTATTTTGGTATCGTTAATCTACAATTACATGTGCAATATTATGGTGGTTAAACTACCCCCTTCATCAGGTCCCCCCCACCAACACCATTACAGTCACTGTCCATCAGTGTAGTGAGGTGCTATAGAATCACTACTTGTCTTCTCTGAGTTGTACAGCCCTCCCCGTGCCCCCCTTACCTTACATATGCTAATCTTAACAGCATCTGAATTTTTAAGGATTCTTTTTTTTAGCAATAAAGTGGGGATGGCAAAGAAATCTATATGATGGTAAGGTGTCTGCATTCTATTTAAAGTGGTAAAGTCTTGATTCTAAGTGGACTGGGAAAAGTTAAGCCTGTGTATTATAATTCCAACAGAAACAATTTTAAAAAATTAAACATATACAGCCAAAATCACAATAAATAAATGAATTTAAACATAATGCTTAAGAATGTTTAAATAACCCAAAAATAGACATGAAATGGGAAACAGAGGCATTAAAAGGAAACAAACAAGAAACAGTACAATGATGGGCATAAATCCAAATGTATCAATAATCACATTAAATGTAAACTGTCCAAACATGCCATTTAAAATAGACGTCCGAATGGATTTTTTTCTAAATGACCTAACTACATGTTGTCTACAAGAAACTCTCTTAAAATACAATGATTTAAGTAGGCTAAACGTAAATAATGGAAAAAGATATACCATCAAACACTAATCAGACGAAAGGTGGAGTGGCCACATTAGTATCAGACAAAGTAGACTTTACATCAAAGAAAACACAAGGGATAAAGAGGAATGTTTCACAATTACGAAAGAGTCAATTCACCAACAAGACATAATAAATGCATATGCACTCAACAGCACAATTACAAAATATATAAGTAAAAACATATATAACTCAAAGAAGAAAAGGAAAATCCACAATTATAATTGATGACTTCCATATTCTTCTCTCAGTAATAGATATAATTAGTAGACAGAAAATAAGCAAGCATATAGAAAAACTGAACATGGCCACCAATCAACTGAATGTAGTTGACATTTGCAGAACACTCCACCTAAAAACAGAACACACTGTCTTTTTAAAGTCACATGGAATATTTACCAAGATGGACCATACTCTGGGTCATAATACAAATTTAAAAGAATTGGAATAATATAAAGCATGTTCTCCGTTCATAATAGAATTAAACTTTAAATTAAAAACATAAATATAACAGAAAAATTTCCAAACATTCGGAAATTGAACAACACACTTCTTAGTAATTCATGACTCAAAGAGGAAATCTCAAGAGACATTAGAAAACATACTGAACTATGAAAATGAAAACAATGTATCACAAATTGTGATGCAGCTACAGCAGTGCTTAAAGGGAAATCAGTGGAATTAAAACAATATATAAATCAGTAATTCCACGATCTGGCTCTCGGGAACACCAGCAAGACTGATAAGGATCTAGCAAGACCAACAAAAAGGGAGAGACAAAAAAAAAGACACAAAATTCCAGTATCAGGAATGAAAGAGGGAATATAATTACGGACCCTGTAGACATTAAAAGGATAATAAAACACTATAAATGGCCGTGTTACAGTTGCTGATCCAAGGGGCAATTGATCCTTTATTAAGATGGTAATAGCCTAAAACCTTTTCACATTCATCTTTAAGATATGGAAAAAGATTATATGACTTATTAGAAAAAATTATATGAACTCTTATGAGCACTGCTCAATTTACTCTGATTATGTGTATTGACTTTCCTGCCCATAAAGACTTTAGGACCAAAGCTCACTGGATAGTTATTCCTTGAAATATACATATATGTGCATTAATGTTCAGATTAGCTACTCTGATTATGTGTAGGACAAGTCTCTGGAACTTCAAGGTCAGAGGAGATAAGTAGGAAACAAAGCTGTAAATACATGACCTTTCCACAGTATATCTAGCAGTTCCATTTGCATCTTACATCTCTACTTGTTAAATTAGAGGTCTTTTATCACAGAGAAGAAAGGACTCTTCTGATAACTGTCATATAGTGACCATTATAAGATGGGACACTGAAAGAGCTTAGGATTGTAGAAATTCCTCCTGCATGAGTGGCTTTACTACTCCAAGAGATATGATGTTCTATGAAAGTGGAACTGATAATAGATATAGGGGAACCAAAGTTAACTAGAAAGCTATTGTCTCACTATAGTTAGTTATAAACACCTTCCCTTGAGATGCTAGGAGGAGAGGGAATTGTCAGTTGCTAATGACTCCCTGAAAACAGATTCATAGATAAATTTGGGATAGCTGTCCTATTTTATAGCAAATATGAGACCGGTTCTTCCAATGGCCCTTTGGTTTGCACTATCTACAGGTGTTCTTATCCTTAAAGAACAGATGAGTTTTCTATTTTGGTTTCACTTTGAGGTCATTTGTTTTGTCTGGAGAGTCAGTGTTTGCTTTCTTTTATAGCTTGTTAACATAAAGGAATTTTTTAATGCATAAACTCACAAAAATGAAAAAAGGAGAAAGAAGACATCAACAAAAGTGTTAGAAACTGGAAAGCAAGTGGACAAATGCCAAATAATTCAGCAGAATTCCAAGCTGGCAAGGAGAGTAAACTGAGACCATCTAGTTTTTCTACATCATAATCCTCATGGGAAGTACCAGTTATCTCTGGTTCTCAGGATAAAAAGGGTAGTTAGATAAGGAGGCTAGATAAGAAGTGAAAACACTTTGAGAAGAAATTAGGTCTTTTGGTAACTTCCTTTACATCACATCTTGAGTGACCCACTCTCACCTCTTCCCAGGCAAAGTCTGGAGACATAGTCTCTAGAGAGAATAACACAGAGGAACACTGGGCTGAGCTTCAAGGTGCCAGTGAAAGCATATCTTTGGAAGACAAGGGGATTAAGTGACTTCACACTGACTGAACAGAGCCACCCTCGCCCTCTTCTACCCCTTGGCTCTGAGGACAGCAGCAACCAGACACTGATGCTCACAGAAAAATGAGAGAAGATTCTTCTTCAGGGAATCTAAGTCCAAGTAGAAAGACCTAGAGATATTGACAGTGGGAGATTCCTCAACAAGTGACCCACAGGAATCACCTTATGACAAAAGCCCTATTTATTTGTAGAACAGCTTTACTGAAAATACATCATCTCTATCAACTAACTCTTCAAGTCCAGGACATGGAGAAGAAAATAATTCTTCACCTCTGTCAGATGCTATTAAAGAGAAAGAAAAGCTTAACTACTTCATGTCAATATCACCATCAGCAGTGCCACAGATACTAGCATAATTATTCAAAACAAAGTCTTGAAACTATGTTACCCCTCAATCAGCCTCAGTTGAAAGGGAAAATCAATTTAGAATTGCAAATGTTCAATATAGTGACCACAGAACTGTCCATAGCAGGCAGCACTGAATGTATTGTTCCTTCACTGTAATATCCAACTTTAAAATATGAATCTTAAATTTCTAATAATAAAATGGAATTAATAATTAATTATTTTTAAACTTTGGTTTTATTCTGTATCAACGAGGTTTTTCTTATGAGGTGATATTCAGCTTAGGTCTAAGCTTTGACTTCAAAATATTGATTTTTACCCTGACATGCAACATTTCGCTAAAATGTGCACTTGATTCGTCTTTTTTTAAAAAACACAAAACTGACTCAAGACTTCCAAGATGGTGGCATCAGAGGTGAGATGGAGAGCTCCCCCCAAAACTACAAATTTTACAAAAATATAGTTAATTAATACAACTAACCTCAAAACAGCAACAAGAAAGAAGGCTGAACCAGACTGCAAACACATCTCACGAACAGAGCAGACCTCATGAAACAGGGTAACATAGGAAAGCCTTAATCTGGCGGGACCCAAGCCTTTCCCCAGCCCCAGATCAACGGCGGGAGGAAGAGAAATGGAGAGAGGGAGGGGCTGAAAACCTGGGACTGCTGAACACCTAGACCTGGAGATCTGCTTTGGGAGCAGAATACTATAGTGTGTGGTGCTCTGGACCTTGGGGAGCTCAGGCAGGCAGAGTGTTTGAGAAATTGACATTCCGGCCGTTTGTGGAGAGGGGATCCACACCCAGCTGCTCTGTCTCAGAGGAAAGGCAGGCACTCTGAGAGGCTTCCTAGCAGCCAGAGGGCGGCTGAAGGGGAGGGGTTCGCACGGAGCTTGCTGTGCAGAAGGGAGAACTGGACAAGGTTTCCTGGGAGTGTTCTGCCCAGCTGGTTAGGAACTTTGGGGAGCTTCAGGTGCCCCATCCCCTGGCTGCCTACTCAGCTCCGAGGCCCCCACTGTGACACAGAGCCTGCCAAACCTTCCTACTGGCCTGCAGGCACCTGCTTACAAACCGGAAGTCACTGCGCAGGCATCAGGCCACCCAGAGGGAGGCCCCGCCTACAACAGCTAGAGACGCAAAGCACAGAGGTTTACACGTGCATGCTTGGCCCACTGGCTCTGACACTAGACAGGCAGAGCAGACGGGAATCAAGAAACAGATCTTTCCTTCCCTCAGGCACCAACTCTGCTCACCTACAACCCCCAACCTCACACTAGGGGTTCAGCAGCTCAAGAGACTGGAGTTTCTGCACACTAGTGGGCACCACACAGAAATATGAAATGACAAAAGAACATGGTCCAGACCAAAATCTCACATGCCCTACAAAGAGGGCCCAATGAAACTGAATTCACCAATCTTCCTGAAAGAGAGTTCAAAATAAAAATTGTAAACATGCTTATGGTGGTACAGACAAATATTCAAGAACTCAGGAACAAATTTAAGTTGGAGATTCAATCATTAAGAAATTCCATATCTGAAATGAAACATACAATCGAGGGATTTAAAAGCAGATTAGATGTAGTAGAAGAGACAGTAAATTCAATAGAAATTAGATAAGAGGAACACAAAGAAGCTGGGGCACAGAGGGAAAAAAGAATCCCTACAAATGAAAGAATATTGAGAGAACTGTGTGACCAATCTAAATGGAACAATATCCGCATTATAGGGGTACCAGAAGAATAAGAGAGAGAAAAAGGGATAGAAAGTGTCATTGAGGAAATAATTGCTGAAAACTTCCCTAATCTGGGGAAGGAGATAGTATCACAAGCCATGGAAGTGCACAGATCTCCCAACACAAGGGGCCCAAGGAAGACAACATCAAGACATATAGTAATTAAAATGGCAAAGAACAATGATAAACACAGACTTTTAAAAGGAGCTAAAGAGAGAGAAAAGATCACATACAAAGGAAAACCCATCAGGCTATCATCAGACTTCTCAACAGAAACCTTATAGGACAGAAGGGAGTGGCATGATATATTTAATGCAATGAAGCAGAAGGGCCTTGAACCAAGAATACTTTACCTTGCAAGTTATCATTTAAATTTGAAGGAGGGATTAAACAATTTACCGACAAGCAAAAGCTGAGAGAATTTACCTCTCACAAACCACATCTACAGTGCATTTTGGAGGGACTCCTATAGATGGAAATATTCCTAAGGCTAACTAGATGTCACCCAAGGGATAGACAAAGACTACAGAATATGATTCATAACATAAAAAGAATGGAGGAGGAAGAGAGAGGAGGAAAAATATAACCTTTATGTTGTGTTTGTAATAGCATACAAAGTGAGTTAAATTAGAATGTTAGATACTAAGGGAATTGACCTTGAACCTTTGGTAACCACGAATCTAAAGCCTCCAATGACAATAAGTACATATATATCGATAATCACCCTAAATGTAAATGGTCTGGATGCACCAATCAAAAGACATAGAGTTACAGAATGGATAAAAAAACAAGACCCATCTATATGCTGGCCACAGGAGACTCACGTCAAACCCAAAGACATACACGGACTGAAAGTGAAGGGATGGGAAAAGATATTTCATGCAACTAAGAGTGAGGAAAAAGCAGGAGTTGCAGTACTTGTATCAGACAAAATAGACTTCAAACAAAGAAAGCCACCAGCGAAAAAGAAGGACATTACATAATGAAAAAGGGTCTGTCGAACAAGAGGATATAACTATTATAAATATCCGTACACCGAACACAAGATCACCTACATGTGTGAATCAAATACTAACAGAACTAAGTAGGGAAATAGAATACAATGCATTCATTTTAGGAGACTTCAACACACCATTCACTCCAAAGGACAGATCAACCAGAGAGAAAATAACTAAAGAGACAGAGCACGGAACAACACATTAGAACAGATGGACCTAACGGAGATCTACAGAACACTCCACCCAAAAGCAAAAGGATACACATTCTTCTCAAGTGCACGTGGAACATTTTCAATAATTGATTATATATTAGGCCACAAAAAGAACCTCAGTAAATTCAAAAAGATTGAAATTGTACCAACCAGCTTCTCAGATCACAAAGGTATGAAACTAGAATTAAATAACACGACGAAGGGCACAGGACATGAATAGACACTTCTCTAAAGAAGAAATTCAGATGGCCAACAGGCACATGAAAAGATGCTCCACATCGCTGGTCATCAGAGAAATGCAGATTAAAACCACAATGAGATATCACCTCACACCAGTGAGGATGGCCAACATCCAAAACACAAACAACAACAAATGTTGGCGAGGATGTGGAGAAAAGGGAACCCTCCTACACTGCTGGTGGGAATGCAAATTAGTTCAACCATTGCGGAAAGCAGTATGGAGGTTCCTCAAAAAACTCAAAATAGAAATATCATTTGACCCAGGAATCCCACTCCTAGGAATTTGCCCTAAGAATGCAGCACCCCAGTTTCAAAAAGACAGATGCACCCCTATGTTTATTGCAGCACTATTTAGAATAGCCAAGGAATGGAAGCAACCGAAGTGTCCATCAGTAGATGAATGGATAAAGGAGATGTGGTACATATACACAATGGAATATTATTCAGCCATAAGAAGAAAACAAATCCTACCATTTGCAACAACATGGATGGAGCTAGAGCGTATTATGCTCAGTGAAATAAGCCAAGCTGAAAAAGACAAGTATCAAATGATTTCACTCATATGTGGAATATAAGAACAAAGAAAAAAAACTGAAGGAACAAAACAGCAGCAGACTCATAGAACCCAAGAATGGACTCATAGTTACCCAAGGGAAAGGGACTGGGGAGGATGGGTAGGAAGGGAGGGACAAGGGGCAAAAAGGGGCATTATGATTAGCAGATGTAATTTTGGTGGGGCACGGAGAGGGCTGTACAACTCAGAGAAGACAAGTAGTGACTCTATAGCATCTCACTATGCTGATGGACAGTGACTGTAATGGGGTTGGTGGGGGGGACCTGATGAAGGGGGTAGTTTAATCACCATAATATTGCACATGTAATTGTAAGTTAATGATACCAAAATAAATTGTAAATAAAAAATTAAATAACACGAAGAAAACGAAAAAGCCCACAAACACATAGAGGCTTAATAACATGCTCCTAAATAATCAATGCATCAATGACCAAATAAAAATAGAGATCAAGCAATATATGGAGACAAATGACAATAATAATTCAACACCACAAAAATCTGTGGGATGCAGCAAAGGCCATGCTAAGAGGAAAATATATTGCAATACAGACCTACCTCAGGAAAGAAGAACAATAAGAAATGAACAGTCTAAACTCACAATTAATGAAACTAGAAAAAGAAGAACAAATGAGGCCCAAAGTCAGGAACATAATAAAGATTAAAGCAGAAATAAATAAAATTGAGAAGAATAAAACAATAAAAAAGAATCTATGAAAGCAGGAGCTGATACTTTGAGAAAATAAACAAAATAGATAAGCCCCTAGCTGGACTTATGAAGAAAATAAGGGAGTCTACACACATAAATAGAATCGGAAATGAGAAAGGAAAAATCAGTATGGACACCACAGAAATACAAAGAATTATAGAGAATACTATGAAAAAATATATGGTAACAAACTGGATAACCTAGAAGAAATGGACAACGTTCTAGAAAAATACAACCTTCCAAGGGTGACCCAGGAAGAAACATAAAATATGAATAGACCAATTACCAGCAAAGAAATTGAATTGGTAATCAAAAAACTACATAAGAACAAAATACCTGGACCACATGGTTTCACTGCTGAATTTTATCAAACATTTAGTGAAGACCTAATACCCATCCTCATTAAAGTTTTCCAAAAAGTAGAAAAGGAGGTAATACTCCCAAACTCATTCTACGAGACCAACATCACTCTAATAACAAACCCACGCAAAGACACCACAAAAAAAGAAAATTACAGACCAATATCCATGATGAACATATATGCAAAAATACTCAACAACATATGAGGAAACCAAATTCAAAAATACATCCAAAAGGTCATCCATCATGATAAAGTGGGATTCATCCCTGGGATGCAAGGAAGGTACAACATTCGAAAATCCATCAACATCATCCACAACATCAAAAAAAAGGACAAACATCCGATGATCATCTCCATTGATGCTGAAAAAGTATTCGACAAAATTCAACTTTCATTCATGATAAAAACTCTCAACAAAGTGGATATACAGGGCAAGTACCTCAACATAATAAAGGCCATATATGACAAACGCACAGCCAACATTATACTTAATGAGAGAAGCTGAAGGCTTTTCCTTTAAGATCAGGAACAAGACAAGGATGCCCACTCTCCCCACTTTTATTCAACATAGTTCTGGAGATCCTAGCCACGGCAATCAGACAACACAAAGAAATAAAAGACATCCAGATTGGTAAGAAAGAAGTCAAACTGTCCCTGTTTGCAGATGACATGATAGTGTACATAAAAAACCCTAAAGAATCCACTCCAAAACTACTAGATCTAATATCTGAATTCAGCAAAGTTGCAGGATACAAAATTGATACACAGAAATCTGTTGCATTCCTATACACTAACGATGAACTAGCAGCAAGAGAAATCAGGAAAACAATTACAGTTACAATCACATCCAAACGAATAAAATACCTAGGAATAAGCCTAACCAAGGAAGTGAAAGACCTATACCCTGAAAACTACAAGACATTCTTAAGAGAAATTAAAGAGGACACTAATAAATGGAAATTCTTCCTATGCTTTTGGCTAGGAAGAACTAATATTGTCAAAATGGCCATCCTGCCTAAAACAATCTACGGATTCAATGCAATCCCTATCAAAATACATATAGCATTCTTCAATGAACTAGAGAAAATAGTTCTAAAATTCATACGGAATGACAAAAGACCCCGAATAGCCAAAGCAATCCTGAGGAGGAAGAATAAAGCAGAGGGAAATACGCTCCCTGACTTCAAGCTCTACTACAAAGCTACAGTAATCAAGACAATTTGGTACTGGCACAAGAACAGACCCATAGACCAGTGGAACAGACTAGAGAGCCCAGATATAAACCCAACCATATATGGTCAATTAATATACGATAAAGTAGCCATGGATATACAATGGGGAATGACAGCCTCTTCAATAGCTGGTGTTGGAAAAACTGGACAGCTACATGTAAGAGAAAAAAACCGCATTACTGTCTAACCCCATACACAAAAGTAAACTCAAAATGGATCAAAGACCAGAATATAAGTCATGAAACCATAAAACTCTTAGAAAAAAGTATAGGCAAAAATCTCTTGGACATAAGCATGAGTGACTTCTTCATGAACATATCTCCCCAGGCAAGGGAAACAAAAGCAAAAATGAGCAAGTGGGACTATATCAAACTAAAAAGCTTCTGTACAGGAAGATGACGGCATGAGCAGGACAGCTGAAATCTCCTCCCAAAACCATATATATTTATGAAAATACAACAAATACAACTATTCCTAAAAGAGAGACCAGAAGATACTGGACAACAGCCAGGCTACAGCTATACCTGTGAGAACTCAGCACCTCACAAAGCAGGTAAGATACACAGCCATGACCCAGCAGGACCCAAGAACTCCCTCCAACCCAGCACACCCGTGGGAGGAACAGATTCAGAGTGGGGAGGGAGTGGAAGCACAGGTCTGCCAAATAACCAGCCCTGGTGATCTGCGCCATGAGCACACACACACATTGTGCTGTGTATCGGAATTTAGAGAAACGGAAGGGCAGGATCTGAGACAGAGAACACAAGCGGGTCCTCTCAGCCAGCTCCTCGGGACAAAAGAAAAGGGGGCGCTTTTTTAAAAGCCTTAAAGAGACAAGGGACCAACAGCAGAACAAAATCGTCCCAGCACACTCAGCCCAGCAGGCTGGGAGTCTTGGGGAACTTTGACCCCTTGGCCAGCTGCTGGGCAAAGCAGCCATGCTGAGGCTTCCCACAGAGATCAGCAGCCTGCCATTCGTTCCCTCCCCAGCCAGTGCTGCAGACTCCCGGTGGGTGCGCAGCTAAGCAGGAAGAGGCCCAGAACCAGGTCTAGGCTGAGGGTGACCCGCACACAGGCAGTTCAGGGGATTATCCCAGACATGCCTCCTGGTGTGCAGGAAAACAGCTCAGGCCCGGGAGAAGGGCAAGGAGAACAACAAGCAGGAAGGGACTTTGTTCTCCCAGTTGACACATGTGCACTTACCAGTAACCACTTCTATCACCATGAAAAGACAGAGGAATATGGTCCAGAATAAGATCAGCCAGACAACCCCTGAGAGGGGGCCTGATGGGATGGACATGCACAATCTTCCTGAAAAATAATTCAGAATAAAAGTCATAACCATCCTGATGGATTCACAGAGAAATATGCAAGAGCTGAGGGAGGAAGTGAGGGAAGTGAGGAAAGACAATGCAGAAAAGAGACAAGTGATCGACGGGCTTAGCAGCACACTGGATGAGATGCAAGAGACTGTTAATGGAATAGATATCATAGAACAGGAATACAGAGAAGCTGAGGCAGAGACAGATAAAAGGATCTCTAGGAATGAAACAATATTAAAAGAACTGTGTGACCAACCCAAACAGAACAATATTCGCATTATAGGAGTACCAGAGGAAGTAGAGAGAGAAAAAGGGATAGAAAGTGTCTTTGAAGAAATAATTGCTGAAAACTTCCCCAAGCTGGGGAAGGAAATAGTCTCTCAGACCATAGAAGCCCACAGATCTACCAACACAAGGGACCCAAGGAAGACAACACCAAGAAACATAATAATTAAAATGGCAAAGATCAAAGATAAGGACAGAGTATTAAACGCAGCTAGAGAGAAAAATCACCTACAAAGGAAAACCCTTCAGACTTCTCAAACAGAAACCATGCAGGCCAGAAGAGAATGGCATGATATATTTTAATGTAATGACACAGAAGAGACTCAAACCAAGAGTATTGTATCCAGCACGATTATCACTTAAATTTGAGGGAGGGATTAAACAATTCCCAGACAAGGGAAAGCTGAGGGAGTTTACCTCCCATAAACCACCTCTACAGGATATCTTAAAGGGACTGCTCTAGATGGAAGCACTCCTAAGGCTAAAAAGAGGTCACCAGAGAAAATAAAATCATAGCAAAGAAAGCAGACCACACAAATACTAACTAAAGGCAAAGAATAAAACACCAGGTATATAAAGAATGGAGGAGGATGAATAAGAAGGGAGAGAAATAAAGAATCATCAGACTGTGTTTACAATAACTTAACAAGAATGTTAAGTTAGACTGCTAGATAATAAAGAAGCTACCCTTGAAACTTTGGTAACCATGAATCTAAAGCCAGCAATGGCAATAAGTACATATTGATAATCACCCTAAATGTAAATGGACTGAATGCACCAATTAAAAGACACAGAGTAACAGAGTGAATAAAAAAGCAAGACCCATCTATATGCTGCCTACAAGAGACTCACCTCAAACCCAAGATATACACAGACTAAAGGTGAAGGGATGGAAAAAGATATTTTATGCAAACAACAAAGAGAAAAAAGCAGGTGTTGCAGTACTTGTATCACATGAAATAGACTTCAAAATGAAGAGAGTAACCAGAGATAAAGATGGACATTCCATAATGATAAAGGGGTCTGTCCAACAAGGGGTATAACCATTTTAAATATATATGCACCCAACACAGTACCGCCGACATATGTGAAATAAATACTAACAGAATTAAAGGAGGAAATAGAGAGCAATGCATTCATTTTAGGAGACTTCAACACACCATTCACTCCAAAGGACAGATAAACCAGACAGAAAATAAGTAAAGACACAGAGACACTGAACAACACACTAGAACAGATGGACCTAACAGACATCTACAGAACTCTACACCCAAAAGTAGCAGGATACACATTCTTCTCAAGTGCACATGGAACATTTTCCAGAATAGACCACATACTAGGCCACAAAAAGAGCCTCAGTAAATTCAAAAAGATTGAAATTCTACCAACCAACTTCTCAGATTACAAAGGTGTAAAACTAGAAATAAATTGTCCAAAGAAAAGAAAAAGGCTCACAAATACATGGAGGCTCAATAACATGCTCCTAAATAATCAATGGATCAACAACCAAACAAAAACAGAGATCAAACAATATATGGAGACTAATGACAACAACAGCACAAAGCTATAACTTCTGTGGGATGCAGCAAAGGCAGTTCTAATAGGAAAGTATATTGCAATCCAGGCCTATTAAAAGAAGGAAGAACAATCCCAAATGAATAGTCTAAAGACACAATTACTGAAATTGGAAAAAGAAGAACAAATGAGGCCCAAAGTCACCACAAGGAGGGACATAATAAGGGTCAGAGAAGAAATAAATAAAATTGAGATGAAAAAAAAACAATAGAAAAAAGCAATAAAACCAAGAGCTGGTGCTTTGAAGAAATAAACAAAATAGATAAACCCCTAGTCAGACTCATTGAGAGAAAAAGAGAATCTACACACATAAACAGAATCAGAAATGAGAAAGGAAAAATAACGATGGAACCACAGAAATACAAAGTATTATAAGAGAATACTATGAGAATCTATATGCTAAAAAGCTGTAAAACCTAGAAGAAATGGACAACTTCTTAGAAAAATACAACCTTCAAGACTGACCAAGCAAGAAACAGAAACCCTAAACAGACCAATCACCAGCAACGAAATTGAATAGGTAATCAAAAAACTACCCAAGAAAAAAAACCCAGGCCAGCTGGATTCACCTCTGAATTCTAGAAGACATAAAGAGAAGAAATAACACCCATTCTCCTTAAAGTTTTCCAAAAAATAGAAGAGGAGAGAACACTTCCAAACTCATTCTATGAAGCCAGCATCACTCTAATACCTAAACCTGGCAAAGACCTCACCAAAAAAGAAAATTACATACCAATATCCCTGATGAATGTAGATGCAAAAATACTCAACAAAATATTAGCAAACCCAATTCAAAAAAACATCAAGAGGATCATACACCATGATTAAGTGGGATTCATCCCAGGGATGCAAGGATGGTACAACACTCGAAAATCCATCAACATCATCCACCACATCAACAAAAAGAACAAAAACCACATGATCATCTCCATAGATTCTAAAAAAGCATTTGACAAAATTCATTATCCATTCATGATAAAAACTCTCAACAAAAGGGGTATACAGGTCAAGAAACTCAACATAATAAAGGCCATATATGACAAACCCACAGCTAACAACATAGTTAACAGTGAGAAGCTGAAATCTTTTCATCTAAGATTGGGAACAAGACAGGGATGCCCACTCTCTCCTCTGTTATTTAACCTAGTACTGGAGGTCCTAGCCACGGCAATCAGATAAAACAATGAAATACAAGGCATCCATATCGGTAAAGAAGAAGTCAAATTGTCACTATTTGCAGATGACATGATATTCTACATAAAAAACCCTAAAGACTCCACTCCAAACTACTAGAACTAATATCTGAATTCAGCAAAGTTCCAGGATACAAAATAAACACAGAGAAATCTGTTGCTTTCCTATACACTAACAATGAGCTAACAGAAAAAGAAATCAGGAAAACAATTCCATTCACAATTGCATCAAAAAGTATAAAATACCTAGGAGTAAGCCTAACAAAGGAAGTGAAGGACCTATACCATGAAAACTATAAGACACTCCTAAGAGAAATTAAAAAGGACACTAACAAATGGAAATTCATCCCATGCTCTTGGCTAGGAAGAATAAATATTGTCAAAATGGCTATACTACCTAAAGCAATCTACAGATTCAACACAATCCCTATCAAAATACCAACAGCTTTCTTCAATGAACTGGAACAAATATTTCTAAAATTCATATGGAACCACAAACACCCTGAATAACCAAAGCAATCCTGAGAAGGAAGAATAAAACAGGGGGAACTATGCTCCCAGACTTCAAGCTCTACTACAAAGCTTCAGTAATCAAGACAATTTGGTATTGGCAGAAGAACAGACCCAGAGACCAGTGGAACAGAATAGAAAATCCAAACATTAACCCAAATATATATGGTCAACTAATATATGATAAAGGAGCCTTGGATATACAATGGGGAGGTGACAGCCTCTTCAACAGCTGGTGTTGGCAAAACTGGACAGCTACATGTAAGAGAATGAAACTGGACTACTGTCTAACCCCATACACAAAAGTCAACTCAAAGTGGATCAAAGACCTGAATGTAAGTCATGAAACTATAAAAGTCTTAGAAAAAAACATAGGCAAATATCTCTTGGACATAAACATGAGTGACTTCTCCATGAACATATCTCCCTGGCAAGGGAAACAAAAGCAAAAATGAGCAAGTGGGACTATATCAAGCTGAAAAGCTTCTGTACAGCAAAGGACACCATCAGTAGAACAAAAAGACATCCTACAGTATGGGAGAATATATTCATTAATGATATATCCGATAAGGGGTTGACATCCAAAATATATAAAGAACTCATGCACCTCAACAAACAAAAAGCTAATAATCCAATTAAGAAATGGGCAGACGACATGAATAGACACTTCTCCAAAGAAGAAATTCAGATGGCCACAGGCACATGAAAAGATGCTCCGCATTGTTAATCATCAGAGTAAAGCAAATTAAAACCACAATTATATATCATCTCACACCAGTAAGGATGGCCAACATCCAAAACACAAACAACAAATGTTGGCGAGGATGTGGAGAAAAGGGAAACCTCCTGCACTGCTGGTGGGAATGCAAATTAGTTCAACCATTGTGGAAAACAGTATGAAGGTTCCTCAAAAAACTCAAAATAGAAATACCATTTGACCCAGGAATCCCATTCCTAGGAATTTACCCTAATAATGCAGCAGCCCAGTTTGAGAAAGACATATGCACCCCTATGTTTATTGCAGCACTATTTACAATAGCCAAGAAATGGAACCACCTAAGTATCCATCAGTAAATGAATGGATAAAGAAGATGTGGTACATATACACAGTGGAATATTATTCAACCATAAGAAGAAAACAAATCCTACCATTTGCAATAACATGGACAGAGCTAGAAGGTATTATGCTCAGTGAAATATGCCAGGCGGAGAAAGATACTTATCAAATGATTTCACTCATCTGTTGGGTATAAGAACAAAGAAAAAAACTGAAGGAACAAAACAGCAGCAGACTCACAGAACCCAAGAATGAACTAACAGTTACCAAAGGGAAAGGGACCTGGAAGGTGGCTGGGATGGGAGGGATAAGGGGGAAAAAGGGCTATTACAATTAACACACATAATGTAGCGGGCGTCGGGATGGGGTTGGGGGATACGGGCAAGGAAATATAACACAGAGAAGACAAATCGTGATTCTATAACATCCTACTATACTGATGTACACTGACTGCAATGGGGTATGTGGTGGGGACTTGATAATAGGGGGAGTCTAGTAACCATAATGTTGCTCATGTAATTGTATATTAATAATAGCAAAATTCAAAAAATATATAACCACTTTGAAGCAGAAGACCTATTCCTGGACATTCGTCCCATACTAATGAAAGCACAGGGATATGAAGATTTGGTAAAGGAATGACATTTCGTAGTATTCAGAGTAGGATATAGAAAAAAAATTTTTTAACAAGAAACAAAGTGAACATCACCAATTGTGAATTGCTGAAATAATGACACCTCCGCATGGAATACTATGCAATCATTTTTAAAATTAGAGCTTTATCACACAGTTTCTACATATTTCTAGGATATATTGAGTGAGAAAGTCAAGATGATGGAAAAAGTGTAAAATGAGATCCCAGATTTATAAATCAATGACGTATTTAGATATTTAGTACATATATGTAGATGTGATTTTATGAGCATGGATAAAAAATATATATAAAAGGCTGCAAACCAATTTGTTAATAAGGGTGACCAGGTAGGAGCGGAGGATGTGGGAGAGGAAAAATAACTGAAAAAGAAAAAAACTGCCTAAAAATTATGTTAAGATATCACATTAGGATAATTCCATTAATATGTTTTACATCTGAAAATTTCTATGACTGTTGGAGACACGAAGACCAATGCCATTCCTCTCTCCACCCCATTTATTCTTATAGTGAACGAGTCAAATAACCACCTTCTCCAAGAAACATTCGCTTTATTTCAGCACAAGAATAAAATTCAAGCAGAGAGACAAATTAGGAATATATAACATAGTCTCCCACATCCAACATTGTACAGGTTTTTGCTTGAATCTCAGTTTCCACTGGCTGATGTTTGGTGCAGTCTAAGCGAGCTCTATCACAGTCAGTCCCTGTGCTCGGGGAAAACTAAAGTTAACCCCCTTGGATTTCCAGCTGAAGCTGACCAACAAGATCCTCTCAGGTCCCCAACATACACACCCGATGTTCTTTCCACCCTCGTTCCCATACTCAGAATTTCTTGGGCTTTTTGATAGCTAAGCTCATTTGGATGTATAGAAAGGAGAAATTCTCTCAGAGTAGCATAAGAAATCTTTGCAGTGCCACCTCAAAGAGCCCAAATTCAAGAAGTATAGCTAGACGTAAATTCCAGAATGCCATCTTTTGGCTCCTCTCTCTCTATCTCTCTCCTCACTCTCTCTCTCTCTCTCTTGCTCTCTTTCTTATTATGGATCTGTCTCACCTTATCTTTTAATGAACTGGCTTCCCTGATCATTCAGAAACTCTCACATGGTCTTCTTTGCCTGTCCCATGAAGTCAAAATCTCCTTCCAGCCCGACTGCCCACTTTTAGCAAACTCAGACACTGTAGCCCATGTATAAATACCCAGGAAAGAGATTCTAACTGGGGCAGCTCAACCCTCATGCTAACAAAGCTCCAGTCATCCATGGTTAAGTTGCACCTTTTCCAGGATAAGCCCAAAAAATATTCTTTTAGGGGAGTGTGGGCTGGGAGGAAATGATCCCACACACTGAATAGAAAATAGTCCCTCTGTGTGGCTTTGTGATGAGATTCATGGATTGCAAGTATGTGGATGGAAGGAGCCTAGAGATGCAGAACCAGAAAGGAAGTGATGAGAGGCCATGAAGGAAGGCAGTTCAAGCCCATAGAGGAAAAGGCAGAGGGATGGAGAGCATCGTGCCTTCCCTCAAAGGCAGGAATCAGAGAACAATAGCCTGACACAGTGAGGAGAAAGGTTTTTCTGAAATAAATCCTGAGCCTCTCCTATAGTGACACAGCAATGCCAGTGGCAATAGGAAGCAAAAACCACTTCTCCATCCCTCATTTTCTTGAAGAGGCCTCTAGTGTGCTGGAGAATTAGGCACATCTGCCCTCAAATGCCAACAATTCAGGGTACCCACTATGTGACTTGGAAAAATTACATGACTTCTAGATATTTCATTCCCTTATTACTCAATAACAAAACAGTAATAATAGTAACTTGTCTAGCATTTACCATATTCCAAGCACTTTTCTAAGCACTCCACATATATTAACACCTTTAGTTCATATGACAAACTTATGAAACAGGTACTATTGTTACCCCCATTTTACAGCTGAGGCAACTGAGGCACAGAGAAGCCAATTAACTCACCTAATAAGCAGGTGAGCTGAGAGCCTAACAGTGACTGCCTCAAATGTATGCATAAAATGACAAAAGGAATGGAATTGCTACAAGGTTGCCCAGCTCAGGTAATCTGCTCAAGAAACTAACACTGCTGCATTTTTTTTTTACTGTTGTTGTCATCATTACTACTTTCCTTCCCACAAGGCTTTATTCTGTAACATACTCTTGTGACAACATCCTCAGGGTCTGTTTGGAACATCTTCCCTAGTTACTCCTCAAGTGTTCCCCCAAATAATTTCCAACATTATTTTTTAAGGCTAATTAGAATTTTCTGGACCTGAGTCCCCAGGGCAGTAATTTACCCCTTAATGTCTCAGCTGAGAAAACTACATGAAACGTGTATCACTCAAACTGGTATAAAATTGCAAAGAAGTCCATAACCAATCTTCAGTCAAAATGGAGAAAATGAGACTTTGAAGAGAAAGATGTTCCTGTACTCTTCAAGTTGTTCAAATAAGGCAGCATCTTCAGGAGTTATGGATCCAATTTGGATGAACTGTAGGAGCAAATGATTGAAGGGCTAAAGGCAAGAAGAGCTAGAAACTATTTCTTTTCAAACTAGTGCTCAAGTCTGTATGCTTTGTGAACAAACAGGTCATGGATTAGTATTAGAAAATAAAATATGTTACATTTTATTCTGCTTTTTCATCCACATCTGACTTTTCAGTTTTGACTCACTCCACATAGCATCCAGAAGTAACATCTCTCAGCATCTGTCCTGAGTGTCAAAAAGTAAGTATGCCCACAGTTCATCGATGTTATCCCTCTGATGATGGAATAGGAGATCAATCTGAATGTGACTTCTACTGTTGTTTTCATCACTAAAAAATCTCATTCAGGCTTGTTTTTAAATTTTTAAATAACCAATATGGGTATAAAGAAAAAGGGAAAGTCTTCCATCCTTTGCACAGTGGCACTCCAGGAGTAACTATCACTGGCCATTTGGTCCTCTTCCTGACTACTTTCTATGCACTTAGAAATATACATATAAATTTCTGGTTCCTTTCACAGATAAAATCACACTGTATGTAATGGGCAGCCACCTGTGTCTTTCACCAGCAATAAATTGTAATCATATTAAGTCAGTACAAATAAATTTCCCATTTTATTCCAAGTAGGAATGAGCATGACTTATTGAGCCATTCACCTAGTGGTGAAATTTTTATTGCTTATGATTTTTCATTATTACAAACAAGGATGAAATAAACATTTTTGGACAATTATATATGTACCATTATGCTGATATTTCTATAAAATCAAATACAAATTTTTGAATGACAATAGAGGAAGTTCTTTAAAGACCAAAGGCTAGTGAACAAAAGTCTGACCTCCCAGTTAGAGAATGACACTGCCTTGAACCTTAAAGTCCAGTGATTATAATGATTCAAGGACATGGGTGGATCTCCACTGTGGATTTGTTCCAGATTAGCACCCAACTCAGAGGACACCTTGATGTTCTTTAGTTTCAGGGGCCCTGAAAGATCAGAACACAAAGTAAATACCGAAAAAGATCCTTGAACCTAACAGGTTCCTTCTTGAGAATCTTTCTTGATTAATTTGTATTAGTCTGTAAGAGTGAGTCTGGCCCCTAGTTTTCTGTTCCAGAGTCACATCTGTTCTGGAGACTGAAACCATATTAAAAGGGATCCAGGTCCAGATAAACATTTTTCCCTTAATGTTTAAAGCAGTTAAAGAAAGCTTTCCTGGGCTATCTTTCCATTTAAAACCAGGAAAAAAGGATTCATACAGAAAAGAAGTCCATGTTTCAAAGCTCTCTCAAGTCCTGCTGTCACACACAGAAGCCAGGACACATAAAGGGCTTCACTCCTGCAATGTAGAGTTGGCACTGTTATCTTGGCAGAGCAAAAGTATAGGGACGGTGTCCAAGATGCTGGAAAGGGCAGCAATGAAACAAATTGCCAAGGCATTATGGTTGGATAAAGATGAGATAATCCTATGAGGATCCTAGGAAAGGAGTGTCAGAGATCTGAGAGGAAAACCAAGTAAGAATAAAGGAGCAAAAACTAAAATACAGAAGATGCATTGAGGAGAGCCATGTGTTGTTCCGAGAAAAGGGTCTCAGGAATAAAGCCTCCTACATGGGAACTTTACTAAATATTTTGTGAAAGGCCACCTGAGACCAACAGACATTCTGCTGGGTCACATAGAGGAATTTCCCATGGACAAATTTCAAAGGAATTCCACATCCACCCCTCGATATTCCTGAGTTTTGCGGTCCTCATTACTCATTTCTCTCCTTCTCAGGTTTATAGGCAGCAAACATTAGCAATGAAAAACCAAACTTTGACTGAATTCATTCTGGCAGGACTAACAGACATCCCAGAGCTTCAAATTATCATCTTCATATTTCTCTTCCTCACGTACATATTCAGCATCTTAGGTAACCTGACAATCATCGCCCTCACACTACTGGACTCCCACCTGCAGACTCCCATGTATTTCTTCCTCCGGAATTTCTCCTTCCTAGAAATTTTCTTTACAACCACTTTTACTCCTAGGCTACTGTTTAGCATCTCAACTGGAAACAAGAGCATCAGCGTTACTGGATGTTTCAGTCAGTATTTCTTTGCCATCTTCTTTGGGGCCACAGAGTTCTACCTTCTGGCTGCCATCTCCTATGACCGCTACGTGGCCATATGCAAACCCCTACATTATATGACCATTATGAGCAACAGAGCCTGCGTCCAGCTGGTTCTATGCTCTTGGCTAGGTGGTTTCCTGATCATCATATCCCCCATCAGTCTGACCACTCAGCTGGATTTCTGTGCCCCCAATGTCCTGAACCATTATTACTGTGACTATGGACCCCTCATTGAAATATCTTGCTCAGACACAAGACTACTGGAGCTCGTTGACTTTATCTTAGCAGTGGTGACCTTGGTGGCTACCCTGGTGCTGGTGATTCTCTCTTACACAAACATCATCCAGACCGTTCTGAAAATTCCCTCTGCTCAGCAAAGGAAAAAGGCCTTTTCCACATGTTCTTCCCACATGATTGTCATCTTTCTCTCTTACAGCAGCTGCATCTTCATGTACATGAAACCCTCAGCAAAAGAAGGAGTTGCCTTCAGTAAGGGAGTAGCTCTGCTCAATACCTCAGTTGCCCCTTTATTGAACCCGTTCATTTACACCTTAAGGAATCAACAAGTAAAACAGGCATTCAAGGATGTGGCCAGAAAAATAGTGCATCTTTATTCATTTTAATGGCCACAAAATCAATTGAAATTTTAAATATTCATGAAGTTACTCCAGCTGATAACTTGAGCTTCTGATATCTCCTCTTGTTAAAATAATTTCTCAGATAAATTAACTGTGAACACATGTTGAACTGTTGTTACAAATTTGCCAGCAAAAGAAAGATGTTCAAAGAAGGCCAGTTCAAAGATTTTTTCTGGTAAATATCTTTTAATAAAGGGAGAAAAGTAGGAAAATAATATTATTAGAGTATGTATAAAAAGAACTGTCTTTAAAAATTACTTTGCTTATCATAAATCTGGTGATCAGCTGAAGGATTAAGTTTACCTTCCCATGAAGAGCTCTTAGTCTTATCAATCACTATCAAATAAATGTAGACACATTTTGTCAAAAATTCCTAGACACTTTCCAAAAGGAACTGCTCATGATGTCACACACACACACACACACACACACACACACACACACACACACACACA